>CATIWQ010567633.1:0-15531 GCA_949673415.1 Euphorbia schlechtendalii | reverse complement strand
AATTTCTGAGTGTCTAGAACCGAGTATGTTAAATTAATCTAGTGAACGTAATATCTTTGATGACCTTGCATGATTTCTTTGCTATACTTGTTCGTAGGGAATATCTATATACTTTTATCTTTTCTAATCTTTCATGCATTTATCTATTCATCTATCATTCCAATCCTACACAATTAAATAATCTATTTTATTTTTCTTTTGTTCCGTTCCTCTATTTGATCTTTAAAGCTAGTCCTTCCTTGGGGGTTCGATATCTTTTAAAACTCTATCGTAACTGTATACTTGCAGTTATCATCATTTTTCTATTTGATAAGGGGTATTGACAACACCTATATTTTTTCGTGAACAAGTTTTTGTTGCTGTTGATATATAGCCAAACTCTTCGCGTAAAAGTTATTAAACTTATCAGTGGAAAAGTGGCGAACAATGCCTTATTATACAACTTATCTAATAAATACATAATTTTTTATTGAAGTGCGATACCGGAAGAAAATTAAATCCTAACATACATCTCACCTAATCTACCTGCATCCACAAAGGTTAGCACATTTCACAACACAAGTATGTGCCAATGCACCAAGTATGTTCAATTTGAATATTTGGAAGACCCGTGTGGTCGAGTTAAATAAAGGGTAAACTTCAAAAAAGTACCCTGTGGTTTGGGCCGTTTTCAAAAGGAGGTTTGTGGTATTTGGGGTCTCAAAAGGGGGTTTGAGATTTCATTCCGTTAGCAAATAAGTGAGTTTTTGCTAACACCGTTAAAACTGATGATGTGGCAAGTGGTAATTTCGGGAAAACCTTAATTCTTTTCATCTTCAACACGACATAAACCCTAATCCCAAATTTGTTCATCCAAAACTCCATCTTCAACTTTAGTCCCACTCGAACTCATCGCATATTTGCTTGAACTCAACCATTACTTGATTCATAATCCCCACCTTATTCTTCTCTACCAACATCTTTATCAATCTCACTACAAACCTATTATCATATTTTCCCCAATTGCTTGATTATAGGGCCCTTGTCTGCTTGCTGGGTCCTGTGGGTCAAATTTTGAGGTGAATTGTGTGAACGGGCGACACGGAGCGGTGGGCCAAGAGCGCGTGAAATCATAGGCGTGGTCCACCGGGGTGTTTGAAAAAAAGGTGCACCGAACGTATAGAAAAAGCAGTAAATCCATCCACAAAACAGTAAGTAAATGCGGAAAGTAAATGGGGAAAATAAAATTTACAAGGCTTCCGAAAATCGGGGGATGCAACCGCCCGCTAACCTATTAATTACATTTCCTCGAAAATATGTGCAATACCCGAAGGAAAAAATAAAAGCCTAAACATACATCTAACCTGCATCCACAAAGGTTAGCACATGGGATATCACGTATGCTCGATTTGATTTTAGTAAGGCTCGTGTGGCCTAATTAAAACATTGGCAGTTTAAAGTTGTTATTTTAAATAAAAATGGTTCATTTTTATTTACACGTATGTTGGTCAATTTTATTAGTGAAAATAACCGCATGGCAAAAGGTGAGGTCTCTTATCCGGGAATATATTTTATTCCCTTCGTGGGGGTATTCTAATACAAAAATTAAAAAGAAATCAAAGCATAAGGAGAGAATTACAACATTATTTACAATAATAAGGAATATAAATAATTCCTAGGTCCACAAATAAAGATCAGAAAGAGATGAAACAGAAGGTGAGCATGGAATTTGCAGTTCTAGGAACTCAAAGGCTTACCCTTGCGGTATGAATCCACTTCGGCGTATCCGTTTGGCCTTTGGAAGTCCTCGTTTGTTTTGATTTAATTGTAGTTTAATTGGAAAATAAGTGTTTATTTATCCAAAAAGATAATCAGACCTAGGTTCTAAATTTGTTTTAAACCCAAGAATATCTGAGGATATTTAGAAGAAAAGTAGATGAAAAAAAAGGTTTGAAAACAATTAAAATTTGGAGTCCAAACGTCTTTTGGATCCGAAAATCTTTGAAGAAAATATTTATCCAAAAGATAATTAGACTCGGGTTCTAAATTTGTTTTAGACCCAAGAATATATGAGGATTTTAAGAAATGTAGGAAGAAGAAATAGATGAAAATAATCAAGATTTAAGATTCAAATGTGTTTTGGATCTAAAATATTAAAGAAAATATTTTTGGTGTTTTTCTCGTTATCTTTTTATCTGAAAATCTAATTTTTTATCTAAATTTTCGAACCCCATTCAATCCAAAAAAGTCCCGAATTTATAAAAATTCGGGATGGAAATAAACCAAGCTCGCCGAAGAGTTCGGCGAGCCCCCCCTCGCTGAACTCTTCGGGGAGGGTGTGCCACCCTCGCTGAAGAGTTCAGCGAGGGATTTCTTTGGGCCATCGCCACAGTATACAATTTTTTTTAATTAAAATATATTATATTATATTATATTATATATATATATATATATATATATATATATATATATATATATATATATATATATATATTTATTTATTTATATATATGCAAGTTTATATATACCTAGATTTCCAAATAACCCAATTAAATTATTTTGGACCCTTAAAAAAATATTTATGTCCGTTAAAAATATTTTAGGTCCTTAAATTTTAATTTTGAGTCTTTTAAATATTTTCTATGATCCTAAATATTTATTTAGGGTCCTAAACATTATTTTTGACGAGGAAAATTCCCATTTGAAGATCGTCGGACAGTAAAAAATCGTATGATTCGAGGATAAATATCCCGAAAAGCCGTCATCATTGAACGCGCGAGCTGGTGCAAAATCCCGTGCTCACAGCTACCCCTCGTGTGATAATTGCTGGTTGTATAACCAGTATTATCACACGAAAAGAGCGGAGGGATAGAGAGAATACCTGACCGGTGTGGTTGGTGAATTCTTGTTCCCAATTGGTGATGACATAGGCCTTCCTTTCTGGTGCTGTGTCTTCATAGGGTTGTCCGTCTCCTTCTTCAGAATCCCTTAGGTACTTGATGCCCCTTGTGGGCGGGTCGACCGTTTCTTTCTGCGGCATCTATGTTGTAGTTGGCAACCATTTCATTCTCCGGTTGATAAATGAGACTGTTTCTTTCTTCAACCATCAAGATAACCGTTTCCTTCTTCGGTTATGTTTTGAATTTCCTTAATAGGATGTTGACTTGTTTCCTGTAACAAATAATAGAAAAGTATAATGTTAATACATTTTATGATGAATGTTTTAATTATTTGATTGAGTTTATGCGAAGCAAAAATTTTTGCCCCTTCAATAAAAAATTAAAACATTAGGAATAAATAAGTTTAATGGAAATTCGGGGGTGTCCCGTAAATTGCTCCGTTGTTTTATGAGGCTTTCGTGATGTTGCAATGTTGACTTTAGGCTTGAGTGGCCATCGTCTTCTTTGTAGGTTCCTCATGTGAAGATGGAGGTTCTTGTATATTGGGACAGTGTTACCCCGGTTTGGCATCGTCTTTACCTGTAAATGACATGATGTGAATGTAATGTATGCATGATTTTATGCATGAACAATTTTTAGCATATGATGTATGTTTGTCTATTATAGACGTCGTGGACTTCATTCAGTGAAGAGCCTTCTCTTGTGCTGGTGCATGGTTGCCCCTATGACTTATCTTGTTAGGGATTCCATGGACGACTCCCTCAAAGCGATGACCATGGGTTCGTTGAATCAGATTCGAGTTCATAGCTAGGATCTAATTTGAGGAAAGACTGGATGGGTCCTTGATCCCGCGTTGTGTTGGCGATGATCGCTTGGAAGCCGTTTACCTGAAGTGTTGAAGGTATATGATGCCTCGTACCGTTCCGAGGAGGAGATGATGAATTTGATATTGGTTCTAACTTCTGCATAGATCGCCCTTGCGGGTTTTCAATCTATCGAACCTTGTCTTAATTTTTTACCTAGACCACCCTTTCAGGTTTTCAATCCAGCAGACTCATTTTTCTTTATTTTTTTTATTTTTTTCACTTTTTGAATGTTTACTTGCGACATTCTACCATTGGCATGCAAGCAATCAAAATAAACATGTGCATAAATATTCAACAAAAATGACAATTAATTGATGAACTTAACAAGGTTATAAATGTTTCAAATGATTTGACTCCTGCCATCAATTAGCCCTCTCAGGTTTTCTAACCAATGTAATCTCAATGTCTTAAGTTTTTCCTGAGTCACCCTTTTTGGGTTTTCAACTCAGCGGACTATTCTTTTTATGTTTTGAAAAGAAGCCCTAATTTTTGCTCAACTAACCGAGTGTTAATTGACAGGCTAATTATTATTTTTTTGTACTGCTTCTCATTGATTTATTTCTTTCACCTATGCATGATAACAATTATGTAAGACTTGGTTGATTTGGTGGATCAGTCAACGTTCATGTCCATGACTTCATTTGTTATCTCATTCACATTTCTGGCCAATTAGTTGATGCTTACGCCGCTTTGCTGGCTTGATGTGTATGTGATGATGAGTCTTTATGATTGCCCCACAAATAGTAGCGAGTTGTGTGAAGGAAATGTTGACGTGTTCAACAGTCTAACTCCTTTTCAATTTTAACATTAACTCTTGTTTAAAATTACGGTGATCCGTGTGATGGAGTAGTTGACGTGTTCAATGATCTGACTCCTTTGTGGTATTGCGCCAGTCGTTTTGGTCCCATGAATGGTGGTGATGGAGTTGTTGATGTGTTCAACGATCTGACTCCTTCTTTGTAGTATGGCCCCGGTTGAATGGTTGTGATGGAGTTGTTGACGTGTTCAACTATCTGACTCCTTCTTTGTGACATTGCGCCGGTTGTTTGGTCCCAACTTGCTTGGTCGACATTTTGGCCTTATTCTAGCTTCGATCTTTTTGATATTTGCATGTTTCATTTTCTTGGTTGAGTCAGCGGACGTTCGTGCTTGGAGATCTTTCCATCGATGTTTCATCCTTGTATGATGAGGTAATTGCTATCACGCGTTGTCTAAATACATATATTTATCTCTCACTTAATCTCAAGAGTCAAATCATTTGAATTTTTGGGGAATCCATTTATACCCAAATTATTTTCATGAAATGATGTGTCACATGTGCTAAAAACAATATGTATATGTTTATGAGAATACGTGATGTCATTGATAAAATATCAAGCAAATAAACAAAGTTCAATTTATCCAAAATTCAAATGCCACATGGGCAAAGTAGCTGAAAGCTAATTTATTACATAATAATTCATCACGGGTTAGTGCCCCCATAGGTTTCTATGGATTCGAAGTGCTCCATTCTATCTGCCTTCTCAAACACTTCTTGGTAGCTCGAGAATATGTCTGACCCAAACTTGTTCCTGTATGATGGCAGTGCACCGTCCATTAGCTTGGTTATAATCTCTGGTAGAGTTAAGCGAGCCCGAAGCTTGACCTGTGTGGCCATCCAATGTGCATAGTAGGATTTGAAGCTCTTACCCTTCCTTTACCTTATAGCCTCCAGATGTTGCATTGTGGTTTCCATTTGAGAGTTGAAACCATAATGCTCCAGCATAGCTTGAACAAGGCTATTCCAATTGGTAGCTACGTCCAACGAAAGGTGGCTGTACCATTCGTTGACCGGGTGGCCTAAGGTGACGATGAAGAGCTTAGCCATCATTTGGTCGCTGACCCTCAATGCTCTCATCACTGTTTGATAATGCGTCAAGTGAGCGCGTGGGTCGCCTGATCCTACGTACTTCTCAAACTGCGACTTTGCGAAGTTTGGGGCCAAGCTGTCTTCATCCTCGATTGTCGGTTATGTAGGGTATGTGTTCCTTAGGTGGTCACCGTGAATAGCCAAGAACTATTGCTATAGTTTCACCATGCTAGGTTATTGGAGGATGGCGTTCCCTGTGCTTGGATAAGAGCCATATTAGCCCTGGGGATATACCGTAAAATGGGACAGTTGAGGTACCTGGAATTGTGAGGCAACCGACCTACTCCAAGTGGGAATAGGCTGTTGGGACATTCCTTGGTAGAAAGGCCGTTGTGCGAATGCGGGCTGGATAGTTTGTCCAGGGAAGAATGGATTCTGGTTCAGCTGACTTTGTCCTGCCCTGAACGGATGAAAGGTAGTAGGAGGTCCTCCTATCAAATTGACATGTTAAGGGTGACCTCCGGGCTGGACACTACATTCTATGTCCTCCCGACATGTTGGCGAATGAGCATAGCTAGCTGTTCGCTGTTGGCAAAGGTATTTATGGCAGCTGCAATCTCGGCGCTCACCGACGACTGTTGATAATTTTATCCCGTAAGGACAGGGTGATCTTCCCTTGCACCTTCTCCTTGTGGATTGACCATAATAGTATGTTGAACTAAATTTGAGTCTAAACCCGAGTCCTCACTTGAGTCAGTGTACGGAACCCCCTCAAGATTGGCCACAATTGGGGAAACGCGGACCAAGCGGCTAGCAGGCCTCTTCCAAGCCCCTTTGATACATGAGCGGAGTATTAGACCGTGCATGAAAGATTCATGATATGACTCATGATGCAGGTAATGCATGAGATTTTTAATGTTATGGCTGCATTCACAAGGGGTTAGCATGCCATGATGTGAAATAACATGTTTGTCAATCTATTTGAAACAAACAGGTTAGTTGTTAGGTAAAGTTGAAAATATGTGGAAATGAAAATCCAACAACAAGGGTTGGATTTGAGATTTGTATAGTGTCAGTGTGACATCGTAATATGAGTGGTGTAAGTGAGTTGACTAAGCTACCTGTGTGGTAATAGTTCAATGGTTTGAGGTTTTGTACTATAACTAGGTCTCATGGAATGAGGAGGTCAAAATTGTTTCGAGTAAGAGGTGTGACATACCCTAATAAAATGAAAATAACTACCGTATGTAGCTACCTAATGAATGATTTGGTTATTTCACCCAATGTGGTCATCACTATTTGAGGTGATAAGTGAATTATTACCTCGTGTGGGCGAATGATTCGGGTATGAGGCGTATACCCTTGAAGATTTGGTAAGGTAAGGTTTTTGAAGTAAGTTTACCTCGTGTGGGCTTAGGTTAGAACATCAACTGGGATATCCTTTAATGTGGGAAAAATGGTTTTGGGTAAGTATTTGCCCCGTTTGGGTTTTTGGTGTGTATAATTGCCCCGGAAGGGCTGTGAGTTGGATGTTGAGTGGAAATCTAATGGGTAATGTGGTGGAAAGGTTACTGCCCCTTGCGGGCCAAGTGCCGGATGTCAAGTGGACATCACGTAGTAAAAGGAAGGTATGTTTACCATGTACAGGCTAATAGCGGGATGTCATGTGAACATCTCCCTAAACAGGGGTAAGTCATATTCCTAAGTGGCTTTATGTTGTCCTAGGGCGACACGATCTATAGTGTCAACTATGCCTAAGTGTATGTGGTATCATGATGATAACGTGATATGTGCATTTAATATCATGAGTGTGTGTGTTCAAGTGTCTGCACAAAAATTCGTGGTTAGCATGACATTTGTTCAGTGATAAATTGAAAGAAGTATACAAGTAGCACATAGCATGCAAAGTCATATCTTCCAACCATACAACTCCCGCGTGTAGGGTTTTTAGCTAGTCTCTATCCTAAGTTTGGTTCATCTTAGGATCATGAAGATACTAAGGAGCGCACCTGCAGGGAAATATAATGCATGATCGCGTGTTTTGGTAACACCCTAGGGAAAATGCCTATGGTTTATTTACATGAAGGTTACAAATGGGTTATTGATGTAGAAGGTTCTTGTTGCGCTAAAATACACTCCAAGCCTCTAACGATGGAGGTACATGCGATATGGCAACAAGTGCTCCACCCGCTCAAGTACTATCTTTTCTCATGGAGGTAGATTAGTACAAGAGAAAGCTTTGCGGTAATAAGGCTACCTTAGACTTATGGGCTAATCCCTTCTACTGCAATCCGTTATTATAAATATGTCATAATTAAGATAAAACGGAATAATGTGATCAATAATTTTTGGCACTTATCCAAAATCTAAAATCTTTGAAAAACAAGTTTTAGAAAAATCCTCAGCAGAGTCGCCACTGTGAGCGGGCGACACGGAGCGGTGGGCCGAGAGCGTGCGAAGTCATAGGCGCGATCCACCGGGGTGTTTGAAAAAAAGGTGCACCGGGTTGGGGACCCGGGAAAAAGGTTAAAAGAGAAAGCAAAAATGTTTTTTAGATTGGTTCGAACCCGAATCCGCCGTCTCTTAGTGTGGAGTCGCCACCTGGATTAGCTCTTTCCAAGAATTAGAGTCCTGTGAGGCTTAACGTTTGGGGGATGGCCCACCAAGAAACAGAGATTCAGGTCCGGGATAAGTTGCTTATTTCTTAAGTGATCACATTATATTACATCTATAGAAAATCGTATTTTCTTAGTTATGCATATTCGCACTTAGGTCGTTTTTAGATTTTGCATGCATGATTCACATATAGAAAAAGCAGTAAATCTATCCACAAAATAGTAAGTAAATGCGGAAAGTAAATGGGAAAAATAAAATTTACAAGGCTTCCAAAAATCAGGGGATGCAACAGCCCGCTAACCTATTAATTACATTTCCTCGAAAATATGTGCAATACCCAAAGGAAAAAATAAAAGGCTAAACATACATCTAACCTGCATCCACAAAGGTTAGCACATGGGATACCACGTATGCTCGATTTGATTTTAGCGAGGCCCGTGTGGCCTAATTAAAACATCGGCGGTTTAAAGTTGTTATTTTAAATAAAATTGATTCATTTTTATTTACACGTATGTTGGTCAATTTTATTAGTGAAAATGATCGCATGGCAAAAGGTGAGGTCTGTTATCCGGGAATATATTTTATTCCCTTCGTGGGGGTATTCTACTACAAAAATTAAAAAGAATTAAAAGCATAAGGAGAGAATTACAACATTATTTACAATAATAAGGAATAAAAATAATTCCTAGGTCCACAAATAAAGATCAGAAAGAGATGAAACAGAAGGTGAGCATGGAATTTGCAATTCTAGGAACTCAGAGACTTACCCTTGCGGTATGAATCCACTTCAGCGTATCCGTTCGACCTTTGGAAGTCCTCGCTTGTTTTGATTTAATTGTAGTTTAATTGGAAAATAAATATTTATTTAATTAAAATATATTCTATTATATTACATACATACATACATACATACATACATACATACATACATATATATATATATATATAAATATATATATATATACACACACACACAAGTTTATATATACCTAGATTTCCAAATAACCCAATTAAATTATTTTGAACCCTTAAAAAATATTTATGTCCCTTAAAAATATTTTAAGTCCTTAAATTTTCATTTTGAGGTTTTTAAATATTTTCTATGATCCTAAATATTTATTTAGGGTCCCAAACATTATTTTTGACCAGGAGAATTCCCATATGAAGATTGTCGGATGATCGAAAATCGTGTGATTCGAGGATAAATATCCCGAAAAGCCGTCATCATTGAACGCGCGAGCTGGTACAAAATCTCCTACTCACAAATTGTAGGATGAAAAATGAGAGGAATTGAGGCGTTGCAGTTCTTATAGTAGGAAGTGACGTCGCCTTGCCCCAGTGAGTTCTCCAAGTCTCATTTGGATTACACTTGACGTGAATTTGTTTGTATGGATTCGTCCAACTAGATGGATCTGATTAAATTAAAAAATGAATTGTTGATATGCCTATTTTACCTACTATTCGGGGCCTGTAAATTCTTTGCCCTTCTGATGGTTGGATTGGATTATCATTTATTTATGATTTCATTTCTCACTTCTCCTTCTAATGTCAATTTCAGTTCAACTGATTTTTAATTAATCGGTATTGCACAAATGCAATTTCTTTTTATGCTTTTCATTGTTTATGATATGCGATGAGTTGAGTGGGACTAAAATTTGAAGATGGAGTTTTTGAATGGATGAATTTGGGTTAGGGTTTATAAGAGGCTGGAGATGAAAATGTTGGGTTTTCTCGAAATTACCCTTTGTCACGTCATCAATTTTAACGGTGTTAGCAAAAAATCCCTTGTTTGCTAACGGAACGAAACCCCAGACCCCCTTTTGAGACCAAAATGCCACAAGCCCTTTTTTGAAATCGGCTTAAACCACATTGTACTTTTTTTAAGTTTACCCTTAAATAAAAAGTTGCTGACAAAGGCTCGTGATTTTTGTTATAAATATGATCCATTTTATACAAGTATGTTGCTCATTTTATTAATGAAAGTGCCACATGTGAATTTCGTTGGGTCGGATATCCGGGAACGATGCGTTCCCTTCGTGGGGGTTTTGCAAATAAATGGAAATCGTAAACAATTCTAGGTCCATGAACATAATTACGTCTTTTGCATATATTCCGAGGAAATTTAAGAACGATAATAATTTTACCTCGATTAGTAGGAATCCATCATTTAAATTTTCCTGGGATATATCCAAGAGACTAAAGCAACACATGATTATCCTCCTAGTCTTGAAATGTTCATGGAAATAAGTCATTTTCGATTAATTAACCCCTCATTGGTGCATAATATGTAAATAAAGTTCTGAAAAATAAAAGTAACACCGACGTCGGTGTTGCAATGTTGGTGTCAGCATTGTAACACTGACACCGACGTTGCAACGCCGACGTCAACGTTGCCCAAATTTTCCAGAATATAAAGGAAAACCACAAACACTTAAACACTTCCAAAACAACATAAAAGCATCAAATGACATGAGACACAACTCTAGGAACTCAGAGGCTCACCCCGTAGTCGAGAATCCACTTCTTTAAGTTCCGCAAAGCTCCTCCGGCAAGCCCTCTTCGTTTCATTCTTCTTGTAAGGTGGTGAATCGGCTTAAGGAAAACCGAGATGCGGGACAAGTTTTGCTCCCCAAAGTGAAAGTATATGGACTCTTATGTATCTAAACATTATGTAAAAGGCTTCTCCACTAAGTTTTATTGAGTTAAAACTTAGCAAAGATGACATAATGTAGCATGAACTAAAGACATTGTTTTCTTTAACTTTTCTATTTTCGGTGAGTCTAAACCTCAAGATTGCCTAGAGAAATCCCAGAAATCCCAAGTTCATACCCAATCTATGAACACCCTTTAACTCTCTTAAAGAAAATTTAACTTAAACTTAATGATTACACCCAAAATTAACTTGAAACACTTACAAATGCAAATGAACTTTTGGAAATAAGTAAAGCTCTTTTGGTGATGCTATTTTCTCCAGAATTCAGACCTTCTCCTTTAGTCCAAGTCCCCCTCTTTGTCTGAATATGAGTCTCCTTATGTAGGAGAGCTCTCTTCAATCCAAATTCCTAAAAATCCTCTTTTTCACCCACATTTTCACTTTTCACCTCCCCAAGCTAAGGGGGAATTACCCTCTCCGACCACTCTATAGTGTGCAGCACGCTGGAGAGGGTACAAGTGCCCTAGAAGACTTTCTCCCCCATTATTCCCAATATTCTACAATTCTGCTTCTGCTGACTCAGCGACATCGGTACCGACATTATCAACGTCAGCATCGATATTGCCTTTTCCTGACAGATTTTGGGCTAAAATCGAAAATATCTTTACTAAGATGGCAATATCAGTGTCACTATTGCGATGCTAACGCCTATGTTACCAGTGCAGATGCCAATGTTATCACGTTGGTATGGGCATTAGGCTGATTGTTATCCTAATTATGACTGGTTTGAATAAAGAAGAACTGCTTAAGGTTTAAAAGAAACGAAGAATACTTCTGCCGAGGACTTCTGAGACCTTGTCAAAGTGAAAGACTAGCTAGCAAAGGAAAATAAATTACAGCTTCATCATCAAACTCGTGAGTGGGGATCAAAATCCTATGCTCACAGGCTGCCCCTCGTGGGATCACTGCTGATTATGTGATCAATATGATCTCACGATTGAGAGAGGAGCGGGGTTTAGAGATGATACTGACCTATCGCGGTTGGCGCTTCCTAATGTGGGATCTTTGTGATGATCCGAGAACTTGCCTCGCAGCGTCATGTGACTGGTCTCATGGCACTCCTGGTAGGTTGTTGGTTCGGTGATGTTTTCCTACCGACTTTTGTGACAGCTCAGTTGACTATGGTAATTCGGGGAAATGCGAACCGTAATAGGTCTATTGACTGTGGTAAGTTAGGGGAATGTGGACCGTACTAGGTCCGTTGACTATGGTAAGCAGGGGAAATGTGGACCGTAATGGGTCTGTTGACTATAGTAAGTCGGGGAAATGTGGACTGTAATGGGTCTGTTGACTGTGTATTGGGTCTGTTGATTGTGTAGTCGAGAAAATATGGATTGTAATAGGTCCGTTGACTATGGTAAGTCGGAGAAATGTGAACCGTAATAGGTCTGTTGACTGTGGCAAGTTGGGGGAATGTGGACTGTACTAGGTCCGTTGACTATGGTAAGTCGGGGAAAAGTGGACCGTAATAGGTCCGTTGACTATGGTAAGTCAGGGAAATGTGGACCATAATAGGTCAATTGACTATGGTAAGTCAGGGAATTATGGACCGTAATAGGTTCGCCAACTGTGGTAAGTTATAAAAATGTGGACCATAATAGGTCCATTGACTGTGGTGAGTCAGGGAATTGTTGACTGTAATAGGTCCGCTGACTATGGTAAGTCATAAAAATGTAAATCGTTGTAGGTCCGTTGACTGTAGTAAGTCAGGGAATGTGGACCGTACTAGGTTCGTTGACTATGGTAAGTAGGGGAAATGTGGACCATAATAGGTCCATTGACTATGTAAGTCGGGGAAATGTGGATCGTAATAGGTCCGTTGACTATGTAAGTCAGGGAAATGTGGACCATAATAGGTCCATTGACTATGGTAAGTCGGGGGAATGTGGACCGTACTAGGTTCGTTGATTGTGGTAAGTCGGGGAAATGTGGACCATAATAGGTCCATTGATTGTGGTAAGTCAGGGAAATGTGGATCCTAATAGGTCCATGGTCATGCGAATTCTTTCATCTGCGTGTTATCGAGATAAAAAAACTTTCCCCAATGTGATTTAATCTTAAAAAATGAGAACAAAAGGAAGTGTTAAAAAAATGCAACATCGGTACCGATGTCGCAATATCGGTATCGATGTTGCGATGTTGGTACCGACATCGACATTGCAGCTATAGAATGCTTAAAATTCAAAAAAACAACTCTTTTCTCATTCTTTTCTCCTCCGACTTTCTCCTCCAAATCCTCCTTTCTTCCCTTCTCCGTCGATAATCCGACCACCTCCATGAGGACTAAAACCAAAGATAAGAAGCCCCGTAACATTGCCGCCTCCTCTCTCCTCGTTCACCTGGTGAATCCTTTACTCTAGTCATGCTCTGTGGCTTGAGGATACGGTTTTGATGCTTCAGATGAGTTCATGGGCTATTCGCTTACTTCCCCCATTACTTCCCTCATCTCGAGAGTGCACGAGTACGTCTCAAACGTCAAGGTAACTTGAGAATCCTTTATTTTCCCTGTTTATTCCGATTTCGAATCATTTAGGAATTTGGTTTCAAACTCGAATTAGAATCGATTTTGCATGGAATTGCTTCAGGAATACATAGTATTTAGGCTTATAGAGATGTTTGGCATGCTAATTTCATCGAATTTGGTGTTTTTGGGTAAGATTTTGGCCGAAAAATCAGAGGGGAATAGGTTACTTTTTCTGCAACCCTGACATCAGTACCAATGTTAGGTTTTCTAACCCAACATTGGTACCAATGTTAGGTACATCGGTGTCGATGTTGCAACATCGGCACCATTGTGACCTTTGGCAATTTGGATTCGCACCACTTTTATGACCTTTTCTTCATTTTTGGCTTATGTTTATGAAATAAATGATTGATGTCTTGCATAATATTATTGTTCCAACATGAAATTCGGATTTGTGGGTTCATCCGTTCCCTTTCCCATGATTTTTCGGGATAACGCATCTTCGCGGTCTCGTATCTGATGACTAATCCTTTTACTTTTCTTTTCCGTTTTACAGCCGCATTGCTTCTTGAACACTACGGGGATATGCACTCTGAATTCTTGGTGGTCCCAGATACGAAGGGAAGCGGATCTGGAGGCGGCTATCTGGGCCACCGGTTTTGGGGGTATCACGAGCTTGCTTCCCAGCCAGATGCCTCATTTATCACACGTTGCTCTGATTACCGTGGTGGGGAGGTGGTCTGAGATGACACATACCTTTCATCTACCGGTAGGAGAGCTGACCATGACTCCTTCTGATATCGTGGCTATAACAGGCCTGAGCTAGGACGGGTTGACTATTCATTTTGACATCTTCCTCGATAGGTTTCCTACCCTGACTCGAGTGGCGAGCAGGGTAGAGGAGTTATTTAGAGTATTTCCTCACACTATAAAGTTGGCATACGGTGACCTCTAACGTTACTGGAAGAGGATTCGACCGGTCCCCAAGGAGACTCGTCCTCATGTAGTGAGGGCTTTCGTTATCAGCCTCCTATCCATCATCTTTTCTCCCGTATCATCCAGCAAGATTAATTATGGACTGATATCAGCAGTTGAGGATGTATCGAACATCCCAAGCTGGAACTGGCCTCAAGCCATACTCGACCAGATGTACTACAGCTTGGATTATGCCGTGAGGGCGCACAATAAGACCCTCAAGTTAAGTCACCTCCTCCTTCAGGTACATGCTTATTATTCTTCATGAGTTGCTTCTTTGGAAGCTTTGGTCCTCACGCTGACATGACTTGCTATATTTGTTTCGCAGATTTAGGCTTTCGACTATCAGATACTTCCTCCCCCTATCTTTGAGGTCGTTCCTGAGAAAGGGGTTGCTTTCCTTGCCCGATGCTGTGGTCGGGTCGATGGGCTGCGTAAATGGTGGACCGGCTACCGCGAGTGCATTCGCCCTCTCACCCAGGATCAGGTATTCCCCTTTTTTCCTTAGAACATTATTCATTGCCCTAATCTCTTTAGTTGAATTAATGATTGGTTTGCGATGTTTTCTATACTCGTATTTATGTATATTGTGGAGGATCCCTAGGAGGGTGTGCCCAACAGAGAGGAAGTTTTGTCAACGAGGAAGGACGCGGACGATTACCACCTCGTTCTAAAGAGCCCACGGTCCCTCCAGTGGTTTTTCGGGGAGAGGCTTCAGAGTTGGAGGATCTCCCCCGTTTTCCACCGACCAGTGCCTCCTCATCCTTCGACGGGTGCATTCAGACCTCACTTGACAATCATGACTGTGACCTATCGTATGGAGTTCTTTGAGGGGAATGGCGTGATAGTTGAGTTTATTGAGGGTGACTATTAGGCCCATATGTCTTTGTTCCTACCATCTCATCCTCGATTGTGGCAGGATGACTCCGAGCTATGGCATCGTCGCCATGCCGAGGACCTCCTCCGTAGGGCCGAGGCGGGTTAACTTGATGATGAAGATGAGGAGGATGAGGATGATGATGATGGCGATTGTGAGCACGGGATTTTGTACCAGCTCGCGCGTTCAATGATGACGGCTTTTCGGGAAATTTATCCTCGAATCACACGATTTTCGACCATCCGACGATCTTCATATGGGAATCCTCCTCGGACGTTTTAAATTATTTAAC
>CATIWQ010567529.1:0-18065 GCA_949673415.1 Euphorbia schlechtendalii | reverse complement strand
CTAGGCTGATTGACCTAATATGCACTTTACTATTGCGAAAACTTGATTGCTACGCACCTCTATCAATTCGTAAGAAAGCAGCAAATCGAAAGAGAGAAATCATATATAAACAAGGTAAGAGTACACAATATTTGCTTGCTCTATTGACACTATGCCACTATCCTAAACTTGAAGGGGGTTAGGAGAGTATCTAAAAGTCAACCAAAGAGCTGCTTTTTATCACATTAAAAGATATCTGGTTACAGTTGTTTTTTTGCTATTTTAAAGATAGAAAGTTGTCAATAACAACAAAAAACTATCAATAATAATTAATGATGTCGTTAATTGTTGCAGGCCCTAACTAAAGTTTTCGTTCAATATTCGTAATTTGTGAGGGCAAGTAGCAAAATTTTTGTACTCACAAAGGAGAATGCACTACCGGGCTTAAGAGTGTTTCACGGGGTTTAGGCGGTTCTCGTGAACTCACTCCACCCCGTTATTACATCTTTTGCCAACGTATACTATCGACCAATTTAGTGATGTTTGAAAACTTTTTCAACGATCAGCTTTGTTCTTTCATCAGCAAACATTGATTTTACGTATTAACGAAACATGTAATTTTTAAAATAAAACTAAATAGGTATAATATAAAACTTTAAAAGATATAAAATTTTGATTTTAATGTTGTAAATTATTTAAAAGTTTTACTTCTTATAAAAGAAGTACAAATTGATTACATGCATGAGACCATATTAATTAGCAGCCTGTCTTCTAGAATTAAATTCCAGTTTAAAATTAAAACTAGTTACTTGTCAAAACTGAAAACATAGGCAAAAGAAAATTGAATTGTTTTTTCCCAAATATAAAATTGATTGTGTCATTATCAATAATCATGCTTGTAATTGGGAAAAAGTGGAAAGTAATACATACGAAACATATACAAATGGATATACTTTGAAGGATGATGTCACAATCTTATCAAATAAAATATTTTGATCTTACTTTAGTATGTTTCTATAATTAATGTAAAAGCTATGACATCTGTCTAATAAACAACAATTTCTAGAAATGAAATTTTATTAATTTATACTATTTAAAATTCTAGAAAACAATTTTTGGACTTAATCTTAATCAGTGGAGGCCCAATAACTTGTCAATCCAACAAGTGAAGTCCATCAATTTCCAGCCTCTCACATTAGGGAGCATGCCTATATAACATTGACTTTTTTACTCATTCCATTTCTCTTGTTTAATATCCGAAAAGTCTGTAATTATAAGAATTTTGTATGAGAGATAAACGAAAATACATGAGACAAAAATTAAAAAAAAAATGTTATGTGTAAAAATGTGAAGGTGAGAGGAATGAAATGAGAAAGCAAAGATGAATCGGTTATTTACTCTTCATTATCTAATTGCAGTGCAGAATGAAAAGATGGATTATTTGTTAACTATTGTTGAAAATATTTAAGTAAGCTATATGCTTCTCCATGTATCAAGTCTCGTTGATGTTCAGTTCGAAGATAGTTGTTTTGGTCTTTTAAGGTATAATCCATACTTGCTCTTCCGCCTCAATGTCTACTCATAAGACACTTTCGACTTTATTCCAGAATGCGAAGCCATGTCAATTTCAATAGCTTCCACTTCTAATATTTTTTTTTTCGAGATGATATTATTTGTATAGTTACTAAAAACGTGAAGTTGATGGTTATGTTCATCTACAAAATAATGTAATTTGTATTTTCCCGTTTCTTTCACATATATAATCCCCGTATGAACAAGATAATTGGTTCTAGTCTCAGGTTGACCATATTTTGTTAGTTAATCTCGTTTATCTTTTTGTCGAGAACCCTCAGTTAATGTCGTTTATCTTTTTGTCGAGAACCCTCCTTGTCATATACAAATCTTGCAGATGATACATCCCCACCTTTCTTATTAATTAGCCAACGTTTACGAACACCAAATCCCAACTGGGCACCATATTTCACCCAAAAATTCAACGCATCGTCAACATTGTCGAATTTCATACCAATTTTTGGAACCCATTGATCTTCAATTTGTGAATAACTATATAAAAGGAATTGGGAATCATTATTTTTCCTAAATTAGTTTAAAACATGATAACTATTAATTCAATATATCTTCAATTCCGAAGACATTAGATTCGACTCATCACACTTCCAAGAGAAAATGAACACAAACGAAATCAACGTAAAATTGGAATTGAAGAGGAGAAAATAATCAAATTTACCTTTCAATTGTTGGAGATGATAACCATGGTCGAAAAGAGTCATCTATCAAGGATCTAAAAATTAAAAAAAAAATGGTAAAGAAGAGCAGATGAAAAGCTGCTGATGAAAATCAAGCCCGCCAATTCTAAGTTGGACATATGTTTGAGTTATCTTTTAACTTCGATTATTCTAGGCCTTGTTTGGTTGATGGTTTTTTCATGGTATGATATGGTTTTAATTTAAATTCACTTGTTTGTTTGTATGGTTATTTTCATAGTATGGTTTTTTCATGATTCCAAGAACTATGAAAATAGAAACACGGATTTGGTGGTTCTCCATGATTCTCCTTTAAATCAAACTAAATTTTGAAAAAACCATACCATACCATACTATCTATCCAAACACGAAATTTTAAAAGAACCATACTGTACCGTACCATACCATACTGTATTTTAATGAACCATGAAGAACTATTATCCAAACAAGGTTTTAGGATTTTGCTTAATTTGGGCATAGTAACCTAGATTTAAGTGAGGAATTAATCTTAGCCATTCAAACTCAATCAAGGGTGTAAAGGCTTAAAACAGAGAATTATGATAATTATGTTCAAAACTGATGTTAATTTTGTATTGTTTTGCTTACCATGCCTTTTATGATTATACTCTGTATAGTTGCTAATTTTTTCTCTTTGATATACATTCTTTCTTGTTCATCTAAGATTATTGACAAACTTATTCAATAGGAATAAATGTAGCTGCGAAGGAGAGGATAGATTTTTCCGAGAATTTTGTAATGTTAAAAATATTTCTGTTACTAATTTTTTTTCTTCAATTTTGGCTATTTTTATCGTTATGATTTATGGTTACTATGTTCTTACATTAGTCTGTGTTATGAAAGTAATTTTGATTTTGGATTAAACTATCTTGGATTATGAGTCATTTGATGATAAAATGCCGTAATTTTCTATTTATGAATAACAATTTGAGATTTTTTCCAATTTAATTTTTACTAGCATTTAATTTGCTTTTAATTGAATTCTCACAAAATTAAAAAGTTTCTTTTAATTGATTCAGCTAAAAAATTTGAAATAGTACGTATATTTTAATTGTTAATGAATTTATGATACCAAATAAAGTGTTTTATATATTGTAATTTGTTTTCATTCCAATAACATTTCAGTTTACGTGTTACTGTTTTCTAGTTTCAGCGATAGACTTTGAGAAAAAAAAGAAGAACAAAACTTATGATTTAATCATTAAATTGATCATAAAAAGGGAATATTTCGTAAGTTCTCATGATCTTGTTTCTGAAATAAAGATTGTATTATTCTGACAAAAATAATTATCCATTTCCATAATACACAAAAAGAGAAAATAAAATCTGACTGAAAAACAAAAATACAAATTAGGCCCAAATCGTAAAATTCATTCCCTCTCACGTCCCTACTATGGAAGTTAATTGAAAGCGAAATCTGTTCCTAATTTCTTCTCTTCTACTTCTTCGTCTTCTTCTTCTTTAATATCTAGCTTCGAAATTTCCCCCAATTTCTTCGCTTCCATGCAGTAATTGTATTCATTCGCAACAACAATGGATACTTTACCAACCTCTACCAAATCAGATAAGCGATTGAGATCCAAGCCTCTCCAGAGCTCTAAATCCTCTATTTTCTTGGCCTTCTTCTCTTGCGTTGCCTGGCTCTATGTTGCTGGAAGGTCAGCTCTTTTCTTCCTTGATTATTTGCTTATTTTTCTTCAATCCGCTGTGTGTAAATGTAGTTTTGCCGACTTTGATTGGCTTAATTTTGTGTAATTTGGGATTATTTGTGTCAATGGAGTGTTGACTCAGTCCGCTGGATCTTATTAATTTGTTTTCTTCTGTTCATCTCTTTGCTGGCTCATCAAATAGGTTACGATTGCCGTTTGATTTACTAGATTAAGTGGACTCATATCGTTTAAATTCATTTGGAAATCACCAGATTGTGGCAAGATGCAGAGAACAGAATTTTGCTCACGAATCTTCTTAAGCTGAATTCAGCCCAGGTTTTCTTTTAGTTCATTTTTCAACTGGGATAGTTTAATTGACTGAGGTTTCCCTATAAAAAAAAGCAATCACATATAATTTTTGTGGTTTATTTCTGTTTGTTGGCAGAGACCGAAGGTTCTCACTATTGAAGATAAGCTTGCTGTTCTAGGATGCAAGTATGTTTTCTATTCATTTATCATTCATTTTCATGGGAAATAAATTTCAAAGATTCAATGTATTGGTGTTGATTTTGTAGAGATCTTGAGGGGAGAATTGTGGAGGTTGAGATGGAATTGACATTGGCCAAAAGTCAAGGCTACCTTCAAAACCGTTTTCCACAGAGTAATTCTTCTTCTAGCAAAAAGCTTCTCGCAGTTATTGGAGTTTATACGGGATTTGGCAGCCGCTTGAAGCGGAACATATTCAGAGGGTCATGGATGCCAAAAGGTTGGTCAATTCAATTTCGAGTTCAATATCAGAACATCATTTCAATGGTTCTTTTTATTTGCAACTTTATTTTTATTGGATGATCTCCCTTTAGTTCTTCCTTCGTCAAATGCCTAATTGTCTCAGTTGTTTTTACAGGTGATGCGTTAAAACGTCTCGAGGAAAGAGGAGTGGTGATACGTTTTGTGATTGGTCGGAGGTTTCCCCTCTCACTTTAGCTTTCAACTTTTATATGTAATCACTGCATTGTGATTGCTGATCAAAATAGAATTTGGTATTAAGTATCAACTCTATTTGTTCAAAAATGGCAGCGCTAATCGAGGCGATAGCTTAGATCGTACTATTGATGAAGAAAATCGCTCTACAAAGGATTTCCTTATTCTTGTAAGTGATGTGATTTTGTGTTTTTCTTTTCTTTTGTTTTATTTTCCAAGTATATAGGCTGCCATATTACAGTGATGCCTGCTAATATATTTTAAATGTAGTTGTCAAATCGAGAATCCAAATCCCGGTTTTATGAATCGAGAATCGAATCGAATCGTAAGATTCAGATAATTCCTAAAATCATATGAAAATAAAATATTTAGAATGTTCAACTTAAATTAATACTAAATTTTAGTCAATACACACAATATTAATATAAAAAACAAATCATATCAACTAAATTCATCATTAAGTGAATATAACTTGATACAAATTTGAGAAACATTAAGCATTTTGAATCACCCGAATCGCATGATTCAGATACGATTCTCACAATTCTGTCACGATTCTAAGCCTATTTCGATTCATCCCATAGATTCGTATCGATTCAGGGGTGATTCGAATCGTACGATTTTGATAACTATGATTTTCTATAATTATGAATTAGATTGTAAACATTATAACTTATTATAGTCGCTTCTTATTTTCCTATCATGATCATTATACCTTCACTCAATTTATCTGACTTATAAAAAATGCCCATGCAAATAAGTTCAGTTCCTTTGAGCCGAATGTTTGCTTTGAATTTGTAGTCTTTTGTTGTTGCATTAATTGACACTATAAATTAGCTAAAGCAGAGAATTTGAGTGAACTTCGTGTTAATTTCTCAGGAAGGCCATGAGGAGGCGCTCGAAGAATTTCCGAAAAAAGCAAAATTCTTCTTTAGCACTGCAGCACAAAATTGGGATGCAGAATTTTATGTGAAAGTTGACGACAATATAAACCTGTATCTTGGTAAAGCTTCAAATTCTTTATCACGCTGCTTAAAGAAACACTGTTTTATACTCTTCATTTATTTCCTCGATATTTATATAGTTTTAAACGCAATTTTCCTCTGTTACAGAGAGATTAATAGAACTTCTCGAACATCGTCGAGGTCAAGACAATGCCTATATGGGATGCATGAAGTCTGGAGATGTCGTAACTGAAGAGTATGCTCTCTTTTTAGCATTCTAATTTGTCTGAACTTTCTATTTTTGGAAATTCTACAACCTTTTAGGATTCAGTTTCGAGAATGTAAATTGTTGATGATTTTCAGGGGAAGGCCATGGTACGAGCCAGAATGGTGGAAATTCGGTGATGAAAAATCGTAAGTGCTTCGTATCAAAATGCTGCAAAAATGAAACATTAACGACTATATATTCTGTTGTTTCAGGTATTTCCGACATGCAAGTGGTTCACTTATGATCGTCTCGAAAAATTTGGCACAGTACATCAATATAAACAGGTCACCCTGTTTAATTCAGCGATTTAACGACTGTTATTTTGTTGTACGATCAAACATTGTGCATTTGAGTTGAATTTTTTTCTTTAAATTTTTATTCGCAGCGCGTCTTTGAAGACTTATGCTCATGATGACACGTCGATTGGATCTTGGATGATGGGTCTTCAAGCGACTTATGTAGACGACAATCGTTTTTGCTGTGGTAGCATCAAACAAGGTGAAATTTGCAGTCATGATATTCGAGTTTTTTTGTCATTAATATTTAGACTAATGCATAGTTTGCCCCTTGAACCTGGCCTCAAAAGTCAAATGACCCTTTGAACTTTAAAAAGGACCTCGTTACCCCCTTGAACTTGAAAAAATGCACTAGTTTTCCCACTCAACTTATAAAACACGCACCGATTTGCCCCTTGATTGTCACGTGTCAACTTCTGGTGGAAAGAGAACGTATTTGAAAAGTCAAAACAAACAAAAGGTGACACATGGCATTCATAGTAGTCAAAGGCGTGCCTAGGCTCTCGGGCGAGCCCTTGCACCTTTAGGGGTTTTAGGCTATTTTTTTCGCCTAGAGCGCCCCAAGGCGCGCCAAAAAGCCCAAGGCACGCCTAGGCGGCCAAAAAGCCCAAGGCGTAGCCTTGCGCCTTGAGTGCGCCTCAGCGCCTTGACTACTATGATGGTATTTAGAGGGGGCAAATTGGTGTTTTTTTACAAGTTGAGAGGATAACCGGGTGCTTTTTAAAGTTCAGGTGGCAAATCATACTTTAAGCCTTAATATTTGCCTGTTTTATTAATTGGCCAATATTTTCACTTGCAGACAAAGTGTGTTCTGTAGTGTAATTTTTGGTAGAGGCTTTTCTTTCGGAAGAACATACAAAACTTGAAACTTGGTGATCATTCTTTCTAGACGGCTGCAGAATTCTTTGTAGGAAAACTAGAGGCTAATGAAATGTGAGCTTTTTTTGTTGACTTGAGATGGTTATTAGGAATAGAGATATATGTTGTCTGTGATATAGCTAACCATTCATGGTTAATGTACATATTCGTTCGCTCAAATCACTCGTTCTATTTATTTGAACAATTGTGTTAAGTGATTTAATATGTTGTATATGATTTAGCTGTATTATTGTGTCAGAAATCCACAACTTAATATGTTAGATGAACAAAAGTGTTATGTAAAGGGGGTTGGTTTTTAAGATCATTTATTAGTTGGGCATTCTACCTAATTCTTGGTGACATAAAGCAAATTTACTTAATTCATATAACTAGTTTTGTTCCTTGCCAAAAAAAAAAAAAAAAAAAAACAATTAGTTTTGTTTATTACTTTTCCAAAAAAAGCATGCAAAAACTGTTTTTAAGGAATCTGGGGGAATATGTGGATTTTTTTAGATTTCATCATTAAAGTAGTGTACACTTTACGTGTAGATAGTAAGTATCGGGGTGATCGCGCTAACTCGTCATGAAACATATAAAAAGAAATGTGATCGCTAACTCGTCATGAAACATATAAAAAGAAATGACACATGATGAACGCAAAGATATTGGTGTTATCACAAATTGTCATATGGCAATAACACAAAATTGGATGTAAAGAAATCTAAGTTTGGAAAAATCCAAGCTTATTATTAATTTCTTGATATGAGTAATCATTGAATGGAGATTATAGGAGATGAAGTGAAAAGTGAAGTACTTCCGCCATAAAAAAGAAACTACTTATTGTGTTACCTATTAATAAAAAACTAAGTATTTGGCAACGTAATTGGCTAAAAAGTACCCGATTCAAACATTAAACAATGTCCGTAAAGCAGGCAAAACATATCATAGATCCATAAAAAGAGCATAACAATTCAATTCTCAAACATGTAAAATAGGTAAAAATAAAATCCAGAAAACATATCATAGATTTTGTTTTTTACTAGATATTTTTGGTGATGTTGTAATACGATTCAACAATTGTACAAAAGCAAGAGTATACATAATCTTTCAAAATTATCCTTGTATTTCATCTTATTCCAATAGACAAGTGTAACAAACACATTTTTGTTTACTGGCTTTCTACACAGGCTGGAATTGTCAAGTTACCAATCTTAGCAAATACAATCGAAAAGGGAGCAACGATAATCGGATCATCGAAACTAGCTTTTACAGGCTCCATAGAAGGGATTACACCTGATGAATCTACGGCAAGTATTTTCCCGTTTAAAAGAACCGTTTTGCTATGTAACTCACCATCCTTGGCTGTTAAATGGTATTCTTCCCTTCTATTTTCAAAATTTACGGATTTTACCGGCGTGCCCCTAGAAAATTTAGCAAATTTCGCCCGTCCACTAGTGTATTCTCGCCCCGTCCATGTTAAATTCCTTTCCGCATTTGCAGTCGAAACTCGAACTTGGACGGTCGTTTCACCGTCTAGGTTGATCAAAAGCAATGTGATTCCTTCCTGTAAAAGAAAAAGGTAAATATTAATTTTTCGCTTAGCGGTTACTTGGGCTTGTAGGGTTTACTTACGGTTGCTTTTGAACAATGAGCATAAGCTCGAATCTTCTTCGTCCCGGAGAAAGTTGCGGACAAGACCGTTTTTCCCATTAATCGGTGCCAAAGAAGCGCACTGAAAGGCGAAAACACTAATTTTTTAGTGATGCAAATGCTTAAAATCTTATTAAGAACTGCTTTCCCAGACTGCTGTCCTTAGAAGCTCCATTTTTAAGCTTTCACTGTGACAACAATTTTTGACCTTATGAAATCATTAGCAAACAGACCTTAATTAATTAGTATCAAGAGTCAAAATCTTAAGCATGTGAGCAAAATATGTTGTTTTAGAGATTTTCGAGACAGCAGCTGGGAAAGCAATCCCAAACATTCCCAAACCATGGTTAACAAAATAATACAATTCGCGATTCGAATCGTACGATTCGGTTTGATTCACACCTGAATCGATACGAATCTATGGGATGAATTGAAATTGGCTTAGAATTGTGACAAAATTGTTGGAATTGAATATGAATTGCACGAATAGTGCGATTCGACTGATTCAAAATGCTTAATCTTTCTCAAATTTTTATCAAGTAATATTCACTTAATGATGAATAATTATTAGTGATTATGATTTTATTTGATAATATTTCAATTTCAATTACTTGGTTAGTTAATATGATATTTTTATATTAATATTGCATGTATTGACTAAAATTCAGTATTAATTTAAGTTGAATATTCCAAATATTTTATTTTTATGATTTTTAAAATTAATCTTAATCGATTCGATTTGTGATTCACGATTCATGAAATTGAGATTTTGATTCTCGATTCGAATCCCGATTCGACAACTGTGGCCCTAACTAATTTGGATGAACTTAAGTTGAAGAATTACCTGTAGTAATCAGGATTCGGTTCAAACGTGTTCGTGTCGAGTAAACCGTAGTTTCCACCGATCAATGTTTGCCGGCAATACGTTTTCGTGTTGTGCATGGACGACATTCCTAGCTGATCTAAGTACCTGTTCGAGTGTGGTTTACAAAAAAATCTTTCATATTTCGCAAGATTTTTAAAAACGCTAACATATTTTCAAAGCTTGATTACCAGAAACTAAACACAAAAGCATTCGTAACATGATTACGGCCGCTATTGTAAGCTCCCCCCGCCTCTCCTACCCAAGCAACTACTTTTGTTCCTGAACTCTTCAAAATCTTTGCGAGTTCACTAAATGCTTGTGAGCCGATGTCGAGATAGGATGGGTCTAAGATCTTGTCTATCAAGTGATTATCAACACCTAAAAAAAAGAAACAAAAAGTCAAACTTTAACCAATAAGGCCCTATTTTTTTCAACTTCTAAAAACTGGACTGGACTGAACTGAACTTGAGTTGACTTTTTTTTTGTTAAAGTGGACTTTTATACCTGGACCGAGATTATAGATGTGTTGAGTGACTACTTGGAGAGATTCCGATGTTTTTTTTATGAATTCTTCGAACCAATTCTCATCGAAAAATCCTCCGGGTCCTAGGACTAACGGCTTCTCAACAAAACCCGAATAAATAGTTTGAACTATGTTATGTAGAGTTTTTAAGTCAGATGCGAATTGAGCTGCCGAGACTCGAGTTCCAACTCCGTTCCCACTCAATTCGTTTCCTGATAAGATCACAGAGCCCCGTTTAGTTAGAAATATAGAACCCGAAAATGAAACTCGTGTTTCTTGTTTACCAAGCTCCCAGCCGAGGATTTTATGGCCTTTGTTGACTGTATATCTTATAAGAGATTCAGCTTCACTTGAATTCCAAGCTCCAACTGCCGAACCTCCGGGAATTACGGTCCTGCCCTTGAGCGCATTCAACCCGAAAATAACAGCAGCCCTGTTTTCGAGATTGTGGAATATTACAACCTGAAGGATTTTTTTTTTTTGTAATATTTTTTGAACAAAGTTGAGCGCGACAGATGTCGGCCCTATTTATTAAATAAGAAAAGAAAATGACAAAAAAAAAAGAGAGAAAAGGAAAAAACATAGAAATTTTTTTTGTAATGCTTATGTTATTACCCGGCTTTTTTGAAGAAAGTGTTGAGTTGATCCCATCTAGACATAGGTAAGCAACCTTGTGAGAAACCGAATATTTCCAAACTATTCTTTGAAAACGAAACACAAGGCTCACCTTGTGTTTCGTATATGACTTTATCTTGTAAGGTTCCTCCCAGTCTGATTTTTAGAGGAGAGAAAGCTGCCATTGATCAATCACAAATTCCGAAATTCGTTAGACGATTTACTTGTGCGTGTAGTTAAAAATTTACATATATAAATACATACATACATACATACACACACACACACACACACACACACATATATATATATATATATATATATATATATATATATGGTGAAATCAATCATATAAATTTATACGTATATGCTGCCATTGATCAATCACAAATTCCGTAATTCGTTATATAAATTTATATATATACATATATGGTGAAATCAATCATACCTTTGATTGCATTTAGTAAAATTGGATTGGTAAGATCCTGCAAAAGGAAAAAAAGATAAAAAAAAGTTGGCTAGAAACGAAAAAACAAGTTTTGAAACCAAAAGGTTGGAACTTTACCAGGTTGATTAAAGAAGCTTTGCCCCAACTACAAGTCCCATAATCACATTTATCAGGCGGCCACCAGTCTAAAGTAGCACATACAAAATCACTGTCAGTTTCGCCAACTGAAGCTGTTCCGTTGATGAACACGGTACCGCCTTCTAGGCTCTTCGAAGCTGCAAAGACCGAGTCTTTAATCGCCAAAAACAGACAAAAGCTCAGAAATAAAAGACTCAAGAAAGAACCCATTTGACAGAACAGCCTGGTTTGCTGCTTCTTGGTCTCTATATTAGTTTGTGAAGGAGTCATCATAAGGTATGCAAAGACAAGAGTAGTTTAAGTTAGGTAACTGTCACTTGTTGTAGAAGTGAAAGACTTCAGCTTTATGTTTTTTTATCTGGTTTTGTGTGTGTAATGTTAGAAAGAAAGGGAATAATGAATTGTTAATGTGATGTTAGAAAATAGAAAACGTACTAATTGGGGGAGTTGTAATCTGAAAGTGATTTTTCTAATGTTGGGAAAGTTTTTCAGGGTATAAAGTTGATTTTTCTAATAAAGGTTTGTTAGAAGATTCTTAGTTATTAGATGCATGATGGCCTTTGGATGGATAACATACCATTGTTAATCTGATTCTAATGTCGTGTTTGATATTGCTTTCTATGATCTTAAAATTGTAATCTGGTACGTTGCCATGAAAAATCGTTCTTTCACGTACTTTTTGAAAATGCAAATAGAAAGCAGGGGGTACAATGACCTAAATTCGCCACAAGATAGCATGTAACTTTTGTGCTAAACAAGAGCTTAGTGTGCGATTATAACTGATTAAACATGTCAAACTGAAATATCTAGAGCTCAACCAATAAAAATCTATATAATCCTTGACTTCTTATGTGGCCATGGTTTGATTAAGAAAAGTTGGTGTTTTGTGGAAAGAAGATTATACAAAATTGACAAAGAAATGGTGATGTGTTATATAGGTTGTGATTAAGTAGAACCTTTGACTTTTAAGAGCATGCCAATGCCTTTTTTCCATTTTTATAAAAATCTCCTTTTAATAAATGTATTAGCTAAGGAAGGTACCTAATAACACTAATAATTCAAGTTCGGTAGATGCCTATAATTTGCCTTTGTTTCCCACCCTGCGGAGAATTTTATTGAAAATAAAAACATTACAATTATTGTGAATGGGTCTTAAAGTAAATGGAAATTGCTATTTGTATCAATATAGAAGTCTTATTTCAAGAGTTATATTGTCATAGTCATACTATATTATTCGGATATAGCAAAAAAATACATAATCCTGTTAAATATATATAGAAATTCAATTTTTTACGGTTCTGAATAAATTTATGTTGACTTCCACTCTATTCAACCAAAATAAATACATGCATGGTGTTGGTGTAATTCTATAATCATGTTGCTGACATTGTTAAAAAAATTATTGCCAATATCCTTAAATTTGACCTCAAATTTTCTCAAATACAAACAAAACTTGAAAGTAGATTGTATAAGTGAAAGAGCAAGTGGGATTTGTTAATTAGGGAAAAAAAAGATAGAGTGGACGTGCGGAGGCAAGACAATTATTTGTTATCAATTTGAGTTGAATTTATAAGCTTAAAGTGTTTATAAATATACAAAAAAATTAAAACATCCAAATGTTACTAGTTCTATCTAAATCATAACTAGTTTCAGTTTAGACTCCTGAGGCTCCACCATAGCAGAGTCTATTGACTTTTACAAGAAATTGAGTAGCTTTGCTTTTTGCAAGCTAAAGTTAACTTTTGGACCCATTACGAGAGAAATATAATAAACTATACAAGAATATTGTAGCATAAATAACTACTATTAAGATTCTAGGAGTTAATCCAATGAGCACATGCATTGGTACGAGTAAGATTATATTGGATTTATCCCACATTCCTCATTGGGAAATATATAATTTATTGGTAGTGGATCTATCCTACATTTTACTTTTTATCGGAAAAAATATGATTTATTATTTCTGTTTCATTTATCAACAAGCAACTGTCGCAATACACTATATAAATTAAATCATAAGAATTTTATTTCTCATCATAGATTTTGAAGAATCATTGTAAAAGTTGAGATTAATGTATGAAATGAGCCAATTGAGTAACTATGTTTTTATTGGTTATTGAAAGAAAATTTTCATTGAACCAAAATTCGAGATCATTGAGCCTATAAAGTTGCAAGTGAATGAGCACTAGGTTATAACTATTGATAGCATCGTTCTTTTGACAATATTTTAGAGCAGAAACTCGAATATAAATCTATACGAAAAGAGCATTCTACATCCGAGGATGAAAAGGAGATGGACTTTTTATTTAGTGCTCTTATTGTTGGGATTTATTCCCCGAAAAACTCGGATTAAACACAACTATAAACATACAAATATGCAAAAAATTATAGACAACAGATTTTACTTGGTTCCTCCCATTTTGTAAGTTAACTAAGGTTAACTTTTTAGCTTAAGGGCGGCGGTGTAAGTTTGGCAGATTTGGCAGAAGAGGAAGATAATACTTGGGAAAAAATCAGTGGTAATAAAAGAACTAATCGACGTAGTTTATCACCGAACGCGCGTAGGAGTGCTCTCAAGGAAATCAATATTGCTTCTGCTTCCAAAAGTACATAATCTTGCTCTACTAACACAGGGGGTGGGTCTTCATGGGACAGACCCATTCTTGTATCGGAAGATAGTCATCGTTGTGAGGATGATGAGAAATATTTTATCCAACGATCTAATTGCAAGCGGAATGATCATAGCTATTCTCGCAAAAACAAGTCCACATAAAAAATGGGACTAGTTTAGTTTCGATAGCTTCATGTTTTTTGTTTTTGGTTCTTTTTTGATTGTGTTGCTTTTCTTTTCCTTTTCTTTTAATAAAAGCGCCTGTAATTTTCGCGCTTAGCCTTATTAAAAAAATTTATCAGTTTCTTTTAATTATTATTAGTAGTGAGAAGGGAAAAAATAAAAGGAAATTTGGAGAGCCCAGTGTCAAGTATTACAATGTCACCGAAGTAAGAAGTATGATCATGTCAGTGATAAAATTGGGCCGGAGAAAATATTCATTGGATGTATTTTTTTCTCTAGCAATCAAACAAGAATTTTAGGTTACAATAAAAGAAAGCATGACACTTCATTTTTACTAGAAATAAGTAAAATTCACCTGCTAAACAAATTTGTTGAAAACCTGAGCTCTTTGAACGTAAATAGTAAGTCCTGAAAAAGTAAACTTGTTTCTTTACTCGTAATAAAACATGGAATTAACCATAATAATTTAAAGATAATAATCTATGCTGATTGAATTTTGTTTCCTAATTGTACCAATTGGGTGATGCCTTTAGTATGGCACGGGATTTTCAACAACCATATATGAGTAACGACTGTTTCTTATACCTTTAAGCTTAAATTTTAGGTAAAAGGGGTACATGACATGATATTATAGCAACACAAACTTAAAGATCGAGAATTTGAATCCTGACAGCTCTTCATTTATTAAATTGAATTACAAATTTCAACACATGGTAAAATGGACCTTAACCGCTTCAAGCCCAGTGGACATTCACGTATGGGGAATGTTACTAATAATATAAGAGTTACAATTGGACTTTACTTATCATCTTAAACTTTCGGTCAATCGGTTCCATAAAATGGTGTCAAAGATTCTTATACCTCAAGGATGAAGGTTCGAATCCTGCTTTATTTGTTTAATTAAAATTCAACACATGGTAGAGCACACATGTATTGTAACTCTTTAAAGCCTAAAGGCATAATACATGTGCGGGAGAGTGGCAGAAATTATATATAAACTGCGATCGGACCTTACGTCTACCAACTTAATTTGTTAGAGTAGTTTTGTATGAACTACGATTGGATCATAAGTATCTACTTACCTTTGGATTGATCCCTATAAATTTAAGCCAATAGGTAAAACAAATCTTCTCGATATAGTTAATATATAAAAAGCCAATCAACTATTTGAGTGCCAAACATTGGCCTGAATACTAACACCTCGTGGCTGCGCCAATATTAAAAATGAAAATGGGCATTTCCAGTAGATTTTATTCAAGTGAGACAAAAAATGTTATATTCTTAATTTAACTGATTTAATCAATAAAAAGTAACATAACATTTTACAATATGCACAGTTTGCCCATCGAAATTAACAGAAAAAATTACATGTTGTTAAATTAAGTCTGGAACGTGATTTCACACGCTAATTCTCCGATTGAAGTTGACTCCTAAAGCTCTTCTGTCTTGGGATTTGATGGTTCCTGCAAGACAATAACCGTCGCTATGGGGACTAACCGTGTGACCGACGTAGCCTCTCCGATGCTTAAGTTAGATCGGATTTAAGTGAGGAGGCAAGGAGTAATTTCTTGTGAATTCAGAATACGTACCTTTGTGTGATGACCAAAGGCTCTTTTATACTCCATGAAAGTCTTCTGGTCTGATCAAAAGACGTGAATCCACCAGAGTTCTAGCTTGAGTGAATCTTTATTTTGATGATAAGATAAAGCTTATCTGAATTGAGAGTTCCAATTATTGATGTCTTTTTTGAGGACTTAGACTCTTAATTGGACTCTGTGCTCCTGAGGAGCAAACGTCATCCCAGGCGGAATAGCTGACTCAGTTTGGTGATCGCCTGTATTTTCCTCGGATATTTGGGGAAGACTTGGTTTCTTCCTACTTAGGGGTGGACGAATCCGCCTGGATGAAGAACGGGGTTTTACCCTCAGGGTGGCTGAAAATCACCTGGAATGGTAGGAACATTCCTAACCTTGTCGTTAATTCTCTCTACTCCAGGCAGACGTTATCCGCCTGGGAAACTTACGTGACTTGTACGCGCCTGTCAATATTTTACCTTGTTAACAAAAGTCCCCCCATCAGTGTGAGAGCTTCTTTAGGAGCGAAGGTTTGAGATCCGCCTGGACCAGGCGGATTTATTGTCATGACTCAATCTAGGGCTTACGTGTCTTAAGCGGTGAAACGAAAAGCCCATGATTTTTCAAATTTTGAATGTGAGGCAGGCAATGCGCCATGTGTCACGCTGGGGAAAAACGTCCCTTCAAATGTCATTTCATCTTCTATATATAAGGGTTTCGTATCTTCTTTTCACCATTTCTACAACTTTTTCTCTTCCGGCGACTGTGTTCTTCTTCATCAAGCTCTATCAACCACCTTTCCCTTCTTGGAACTTCTCCGATCAAGCATATTTTCTTCACAAGTAAGTTATCCTCCCTCTTCCGTTTCGCTTTTACCGTTGATTTACTACTATTTGCTGCTGCTGTTGCAAAAATTACGGCCATGTTGGTTCTTTGTTAGTTCTTCGCATAACTTCACAACTGTTGTCTAGATTTTATCCTCGATTTTCTTTTCGCTTGCCCACGGATGCCTTGATTAGTTCATTGTGAAATGCCTGTTTTGTATCTCATCTACCCAGAATGCATGTAAAAATTTTCCAGAATTACTTGTTGGTCTTGCGTAAAGTGCTTGCTAGATCTTGAAACGTATATTCAATCAATTGAAATGTTGTTTGTTAATTCTTGTTGCCACTTATATCTGAAATACCAAACGTAGGCCATTTGACTGTTGTTTTTGCCGCCTCGAGCTAACTTAGCATTCTTCAGGATCTTTTCTAACTTACTAGGTTTTTTACTAAGTAATGACTGATTCCGCCTCAATCACTAGTAGCCAATTTAGTAGAGAGATAGCTGAAGTGGTATCCAAATACTTCAAACCTTTGAACGTAGATTATACTGATTATGTCTCGACCTCTAGGGAACCCCCACCGACTGAAGCCATGTTCGAGCCTGGTGAGGATCGAATGTCCCACAGTGAGTCTGCATCATCCTCCCAATCCTCCTCTGCTTCGGCCTAGGCAAAGATTGACGAGGAAATGGGCCGATTTCCCCCAGCGTCGCCTCGGGGATCGGTAGGAATCTCCTCTCGCACAAGCAGGATAAAGAAGAGCGCGGCTTGCCCCATGAGGTGGCATGAGGCTACTCATCCTGTATCAGTGTCTAGAGTACGAGGAAAAGCTAGGGAAATAAAGAATAAGACTCCATCAATAGATCTAATCGAGTTGATTCAAGATCCAGTCGACCTAGAATTTGAGAAGGAGGTGTTTCCTTGGCTCAAGGGGTGTGAAGTGATGCTTCCCTCCAAAGAGCAGCGGATCACTCTCCCGCTTGAGGGGTATTTTGGGATTTACATTGATCAAATTTGGTCAGGCGTCGTGTATCCCCTTCCAGATTGTTTAAGCGAAGTTTTAAGAGCCTTCAAGATTAGCCCGGCTCAGCTTCATCCCAATGCCCGGATAGATCTCGTTGGTCACTACCTCATATGTACGGGATTGGAGATGCGCTTCGACATCGAGTTTTTTTGGCGGATTGCATCGTTGAGGAAAACAGCCACCGAGGACTTTTACCATTTCACTTATCGAGGCGGTTTCTATAGGTTCACACACAAAGTAGATTCAGTGAAAAATTTCAAAAATTACTTCATTTTTATTAGACAAGAGGACCGTTACCCCAACTTTCCAACCGGGTGGAATCTTTCTCCCGATTTGGGTTGTAATTTTACC
>CATIWQ010567515.1:0-14548 GCA_949673415.1 Euphorbia schlechtendalii | reverse complement strand
ACATGGGAGCTGAAGTTGAAGCTTTTCAGGGAGCTTGGCTTTTCCGAGCAGGATATTTTGGTTGCGTTTCGGAAATCGCCTTCAACATTTTCCAAATCGGAAAGGAAGATCAGGGAGACAATAGAACTGCTGCTAAGTTTTGTGGACATCTCTTACATTGTTTTGTGCCCTTATTTGATTTGTTTTAGCTTGGAGAAGAGGTTGAAGCCCCGGCTTAGAGTGCTTATGGCCCTCGAGAGTAAGAATTTGCTGAAGAGAAGGCCGCGATTGTGTGCGTTTTGTCGCACCTCTGATGAAGAGTTCATGAACAAGTATGTGATACCTTATTCGGATGAAGTAGGGGATTTGTTTTTCAAACAAACTGATTCTGCATCGTAAAACTAAGATTCTTGAGGTTTGAATCGTGTTTTTATGTTTCCTGATATCTATATTGGTTTTTATCATTCTTAATTGATCTGAGTTAGTTGATGTCTTGGCTTGGCTAGAGATGCCTCTTGTACATTTGCCAATTCATAGCCTGATACTCCTTAGTAAATCTTTTTGATCCACTCATTATTTGTTTAGTGCAGAAAAATATGAGATTCATTATAGTATTAAGGTGAGCTCTGGTTTCTGGAGTCCATACGTTCTTCTGATCTCCAATCTCGTCTTATATTCGATTGTTTTTTTATGAACAGCAAGAGAAGAGATGTGTCTTATAAAATGTCTATGCTTTTCAGGAAAACAAGGGAAAGTTGATTAACTTTTTACAGAATTCAAATTCTTCCAGAAACAAAGATCAAGATCGAACTTTTAAATTGGAATTCTATGACTTCAGTTATTTAAGACATTGGCAGATAAAACCAGCCAACAATCACTGTCTATAAATGGATATAATTCCATTAATTACATTGTTTTTTCCATGGTTTACAAGCAAATTTCCATGGTTGTTGTTGTAGAGTAAATGCAGAGTATGTTAACATATTAGTTTAGTGAAGGAAAGGATGACAAACAATTCGGAAATTGTGCATTCGTGATAACAAATACTACTGGTAAATGGGATTCATTCAATGGTAAAAAATTTCTTAACAGCCTTGTGTTCTAGACTCTTGACATGACCAACGTGATTTTTTTTATATCATGATAAAATTAGTTTTTAAAAGAAAGTAATATTTGTTGAATCTGAATGTCAGGAGATATTTTAACGCTTACTGTGAGAATTATTTTCAGAAGCAAATCAAGCAAGTATTATGTTTGAAACAACGTCAAAGCTTAGCCTAACATGAGAAGCATCTATTTGCGTTGGAAGCTGAAACAGAGGCTAGACGATTGTCTCAGAGGGGAAAATTTTCCTGACCAACTTTACTTAATGACAAATTAAATGTGTGATATTTAATTCATATTATTTGTGAAGCGAATTTCAAGGCATCACATAAGTTAACTTCACCATGCATTTGTATTTAATTCAACGACGAAAAAAGGTATAGCATCCGAAAAGGCATTGTATTTAATTCACCATGCCTTAAAAAATTTCAATATTTATCATTGTGTGCTGCATTTTCATTAAACATCTCGCGAAAATGATAGGTAAGTTTTTTTAAATCTATCCACTTATTGAAATTCAGAGATTCTAAATAATAAGATAAATATTTAAAAGTATAAATTAAAGAAATTACAACTGCCTAATTACAAAGATCTAATAAATATATAACTTAAGATAAAGATATTTGCATCCGGCATCGATTTCGAGATGAAGTCAAATCTCAATTCCTATCTTCATGAGAAAATAACTGATCACATTTCAAAACTCAAATAAAACATCAAAGTGATCACAAATACAAAGTAATGTAAAATGATAAATTGAAATAAAACGGTTACAATTATTATTAAAAAAAAAAGGAGAAAGTAATATTACCTTCAGAATTACCTTATTTCGTAGTGTCTAGAATTACAGCCGAATCTGATTTTGAGAACTGGAGACAACCTAAATGAACAATTAAGAAAAAAATAGTAAAATAATGAAACAGTTTGAAAAAGAATTGATTTGAAGCTTGTATTGAAATGATTTTGAAAAATACACTTTCAATTGCTAAATCAAATATGAAATAGATTTATGCTTGTTCAAGAAACAAACCGAAATCGAAATAATAATCAAAGCCTCTCCAAAATCCTTTCTCTAAACTCTCAATGGTAAACTGTATTCTGCTAAAATTGCTCTCCCAAATCTAATTGACCATCCCCTGTCACTGCTCAAACTCAACTTTTTAAATTGAGAAAGAGATGAAAACCGTGCCCAGCCCTCTATCCTAATTCAACTGCTCCACCTTCCCAAATTTCTTTCTAATTTTCCATTATATTTTTTTAACTCCTTTTGCCAAAAAAAATCGTGGTCCCCTAATTAACCTCAACTCCCCTTAATCCAAATTGAAAAATAAACGTTCCTCCAGTTTCCCATTTCATTTTCTTAATTAACTCTTTCTTTTTTTTTTTTTTGAAAACAATTAACTCTTTCTTTATTTATATTAATTAAAAAATTTTAAGTAAACGTTATATTATAAATATATTATATTATATAAAAGTCACATATCATATTATGTATAATAGTTACACATAACAATATTATGTCACATTCCATATAATATTAATACATCGTATAATATAACAAAAACAAATAAAATAAAAAAACTTGAGAGCTACAGGGGGCTAGCTAATTGATTGTTTTGAGATCATTTGGTTGTCTTTCATATCTCAAAGTCGAGATTCGGAAATAAATTATATGACACAAAAAAATTGGTAATTTGTCATCATCAAATCGGGTCGGATCATGCTCACAGTTTGCCCCTCGTGTGTGTAATCTGGAAGCATCCGAACCATTGAGGTATGTGGAGAGATTTTTAACACACGAAGAGAGCACAATGAGTAAAAAAAACATGCGATTTTAAAAGTGCAGCGACAATGTTGTATGCAATTAGAAAACCCATGCTGCGATTTGAAAGTGATGACAAAGACACAATGCCTAAAATTATCATCACATTAGTTTTGAAAGCAAATCTTGTCTATTCACAGAGGTTAAGAACATATATAATAGATAAACATAAAGAAAAGGTTGATGATAGAGGCAAAGTGTATATCATCAATAACAAAAGCCAAATGATGGCAGAGACGTATAACATGCAATTGAAAATTCGATTAGTAATGCAGACTAAAAATATGCCAGCGAAAATTCATATTATAACCGAGGCGAGATGACATGTTAATTATTCTTTAAAAATTTAAAATTTAAGATTTGACTGATATGTTTTTGAACAAAAATTTTTACCCCTTCAGTCAAAACTAAATTTGATGCTAAAATCATATATAAGAGAGGTCCGCCCCATCTTAAAAACACTCTTTTGAATGCAAAAGAAAGAAAGAAAGAAAGAAACAAAGAAAAAGAAAGAAAGTAAAGTACTCAACTTTTATGATGAAGTCAAGGAAAAGGATTTGCGTGCTTTGCGCTGCTTGGAGTGAGTTTGATAGACAACTTGCTTGCATTGTCCAGCATAGCGAGATTGAAAAATCTGCTTTGCACTTCACATAGTGAGCATGTAAGTTTTCTTTGCGCAGCCAAGACCCGTACAATCATATGAATAATGCAATGTATGCGCAGATTGTATGAATGAATGCATGTAAATGCATGCATCTTTCTTCGATACTCCTTATCAAATTTGTGTTCGGTTGGACTCGTGTCTGTGTTCACAGGCCGATGTCGTGGCTTTATCAAGGAATGAGGTCTGAATCATGGTTCACAGAGTTCCACACAATGAGCACTCATACATGTGTATAGATACAAAAATAATGATGGTATGACATATGTAGTATATTTTTATCTGATCCTAACTTCTACATGGACCGCCCTTTCGGGTTTTCGATCTATCGGACCACCTTAATTTTTACCTAGACCGCTCTTTCAGGTTTTCAATCTAGCAGACTGTTATTCCTAACTTTTGCATGAACCACCCTTTCGAGTTTTCAATTTGTTCGTCACTTTTGTATCGATAAGTTTAATAGTTTATTCACAAGATTAGGCTATATATCAATGGTGCCAAAAACTTGTTCACGAAAAATATAGGTGTTGTCAGTACCTCTTATCAAATAGAAAAATGATGATAACTGCAAGTATATAGTTGCGATGTAGTTTTAAAAGATTTCGATCCCATAGGGAAGGACTAGTTCTAAAGATCGAAAAGGAAGATAAAATAAAGAAAATAAAATATATTAAAGTAAAGGTTAGGAAAGAAGGATTAGAATGAAAAAAAGAGTAAATATAGGTATGAAAGATTAGAGAACCTAAATATATAGATTTTCCCTACGAAATAAGGATGGCAGAGAAAGCATGCAAGTTCAATAAAGATGTTACGATTCACTAAACTAATCTCACAGACTTGGTTCTAAATACTCAGATGTTCAATTATTCATCGCAGAGCAACACATGAAATGACTTTTCTAAACCTAGCGCAAACGAATTAAGACAATTATATAAACTTGGAAAACGTCAATACTATGCTTAGTACGGGTCGCTCTCACATAGCCATATTTAGCAAGTTACCATTCCAAAAATGTTGGCTCACTAAACACCGTTATATCACAGATCCAGTTATTATAAACGATATTGTTAACCCCAAAATTACTCTTAAAATTGACTCCAATGCATATAACTTGATTAACATAAAAGACTTAACACGAAATACGCATTATGACACACAAACATATCATAAACTTCGAAATAGAAAGTATAAGTAGAAAGCAAAGCAAAGCTGTAAGGTATGCAAGTGAAAGCTAAAGTTGATCAAATCGTATCCACTCTTTAATGGGAGTCGTCAATTCCCGCAATTCCTGCGTCTGCTTTGAATTCGGTCTCAACCCGTATAGAACCTCCGTTAGGATGTTATTCTTTGCGAATATCGAACAAATGAATTTTGAAGAACGAAAACTTTTATTGATAAGTGATTTGCAAGTACACTTATACAATAATCGCTCGAGAATATAGAGAAATCTAGTGATCAAAACAAGGATTCGAATCACTTAAACATTTTCTTGCTAACACTTATGAACGTAGCAAATCTCTATCAATACACACACTATATTTCTCTATAATTGCACTCTAATGTTCTCCTCTCTGGTGGTGCATGAAATTTGTAAGGTTTGGAGCCCTATTTATAGAGTTCGAAGGGTTGCATCTATCCAAACGAAGAGTTGTGTCCATTGGTGAAAGATTGCATCTCTTCATTGTGATTGGTTGAGAAGCTTTAATTTAATCCACAATGGATATGCACCTTTTCATGATTGGTTGACTACTGATACGTGTCTTTTCATTGGTAGTTGATGGCGGTTGATCATGTTTATCTAGCGGTTGGTAGTTAAGAAGATAAAACTAAAAAAATCGTCAAAGTCGTGACCGCGATATACATGTCGCGAATGTGAATCTTTGATTAGTAGACTTTTGTTCTGAAGAAGAATAAGTCACGACCGCGAATGATTATCGCGATCGTGAAACGCATTTTCTTTAGAATTCTCCTTGCAACTTCACCGATCTTTGACAGCTTCGATCCTAAGCCAAATCTTTGAGTTCCACGCATCTTTTTGCACCTTTTTCACTTTTTTTTCATTGAATTCCACTTTAGATCAGTTTACTCCCAAGATTTTCCTAGTATCTGCATTTGCATAAAAAACAACTACATACCACGTGAAATCTTTTATATGAAGTATAAAAATAACTTAAAATATAGTGTTTAGTGTGTAAAATTATAATGATAATAAGTGTAATTATACACTTATCACAATTCATCGGAACTTTTTTTTTATTATTTTTTTCATTTATTATTCTTTGTTGCCATTTATTTTCTCACCAGGTCGCTCTTGCGAATTCTTGCAAGCCTTCCTTTTTTATATGTAGTAGCACTTCGGTCGATCTTGGTTGATGGGATTGACAAATTCATTTCCATCCATATCTCAAATCTTTGCTGCCCCTTTACTAAGCACCTTTTTTACCAGGTACAGGCCTTCTCAATTAGGACGAAACTTACCCCTAACATCGGTGTTGCTTTTCTTCATTTGCTTTAAGATTAAATCCCCCGCTTTTAGTGGATATTTATGTGGTTTTACCCTATTATTGTACGCCATTGTGAGCGGACGACATTTGCAGATGATCCAATGCCTGCAATATACTCTCATCAATCAAGTTCAGATGTTCATACCTTGCCCGCACCCATTCTGACTAAGATACTCGCACTTTTAAAGCTACTCGAAGTGACATAACCTCCGTCTCAATCAGTAACACGGCCTCCATACCATATAGTAAAGAGAAATGTGTTTGGTCAATTGGAGTTCTTATGCTGGTTCTTATGCTCAATCCCATGCTTCTCAATTAGCTCAATCGTTACCCCTTGAAAGTGAACCCCATTATCATACACAATGTGATGCAGGATTCCATACCGTGCAAATATATACCTTTCAATGAACTTAGCCATCTTCTTAGCTGTGATATTAGTATAAGACTCAGCATCCACCCACTTTAAGAAGTAGTTTATCGCTACAATAATAAATCTATGCCTATTTGTGGATGACGATCAGATTTCTCCAATAATATCTATCCCCCATGCCGAGAAAGGGCAAGGAGTAGATAGGTTTTGAAGTTCCATCGAAGGTAGATGACTAATGTCACCGTAGATTTGGCATTCATGACATTTCTTGACTTCCTTAATGCAATTTGTGATGAGTGTAAGTCAGAAATAACCCAATCGCTAAATTTTCTTGGCGAGAGCCAAACCATTCATGTGGGGGCTGTAAGAACCTGCATATACTTACCACATTATTTGTAAAGCTTCATTTTCTATCAAGCATCTGAGTAACAACCCATTACTTAACTGTTTGAACAAAGTCTCGTCCACCAACCTGAATTGTATAGTTAACTTCCTTAAAGATGTTTGGTCGGCCATATTTTCTTTGTCAGTTTTCAAGAACCTCACAATGTCTACATACTATGGTTTTCTTCTATGTTTATCGCTCCTATCAATTGTCAGTATAATTTGACTAATTTAGAGATGCAGGAATGAAGTTTATTCAACAAACAAATAGCCAACATCCACTGCGCCCTAAGATCGATGTGGAGTTGCATTTGAGAAGGAGATTGTGTTGCCTAGGGTAGTATTGGAAATTCAGAGGTGGAAAAGGCAATTCTTAGAAACCTTTCCCTTACTCAAAGAATCGAAAAAGCACCAAAGATTAAGAGAGAATCTTGGCAGCCCCCTCCGAACACATGGATCAAGGTTAACCTCGACGCTTCTGTTGATGGCTCTCCGGGATAAGCAGGATGTGGTGGCATTTTTAGAGATCATAAGGAAGACTTAAGGTTATTTTGCAAGAACTCTTGGTGTCTATTTTTCTTTTTTTATGGAACTAAAGGGAGCAATAATTGCCATCTCAATGGCCCATGAAAAGGGATAGCATCGCTTATGGATCGAAAGTGACTAAACCTTCATAGTGGGGTTGATTAGAATCTGTTCCTTAAAGGTTCCGTGGAGCATTAGAGCAGATTGGATGTCTTGCTTGCGTTTATTGGACACAATGCATCTAATAGTAAGTCATATTTACCGTAAGGGAAATCAAGTCACAGACTATCTAGCTAGATTCAGACGTCAGCAATTGGATGTTTTTTGGTGGGATGAGGTTCCCATTTTTTTGTTATAACAAATTTTTCTTTGATATTAGTAACTAATGTTCTTATCGGTTTCAGTAGTTTAGCTAACTTTTATTTAGATTTTCTTTTATTTCTATTCGCTTTATCTATCTTTGAACTTTGTATTTTCTTTTTTTCTTTTTAATAAATTAAAGTGTTGGTTGATGTGGAGGTTTTCAGGGTGCCAACCTAGTTGAGATGCTCGAACTTTCATCTCAATTCCTTATTTCATTAAAAAAATACAAAAAAGCAAACAAGTTCTCCAGGATCCCCTCTGATAATATAGCTAGGTCAATATGAGCTGAAAACGGGAATGAATTGATTGATGATTCTTCTCTATCTGACTACTAGGTATGCTTCATTTCACTTTCCTAAGTTTCAATTATCATTTATGGTAGTTTTAGCTTCAAAATTTCATTGATTACCGTTGCGAAAATATTGAAAATATGCTTCCCTGGATATGCAAAAGTTCCTCTTTCTAGAGTTCTCACTAGCTATCTCGATAAGTTTCCAAACTTTCCATCAATATTTGTTGCTTCCTTGTCCACTTCAACCCCCGGCATCTCAATCTATGATTACTTAGTTAATCATCACCAATTCTCCACTCAATGCGCTGAAAAAGTATCCTCGCCATCATCCACCCATTTCCTCGATAAACCCCAAAAAGTTGATTCCCTTATCAGTTTCCTCAAGGAAAATGGGTTTGCTAAGAATCAAATAGAAACTTCAATCCGGAAAGCACCTTTTCTTCTTTCTTGTAATCTTGAGACATGTGTTAAGCCTAAGTTTAGGGTTTTTAAGGAATTGGGATTTCAATCCATTGATTTAGTTGATATTATTTCTTCTTCTCTATGTCTTTTGAGAAGTAGTGCTGATAGGCTTCGACATTCTATTTTAGTGTTGAAGAATGTTTTGGGGCCTAATGCTGATATTTTAGGATTGTTAAGAATTTCTGGGAGTCGGAGGCTATTGGCATATGTTTTGGATAGTACTTTGGCCCCAAACATAGAATACTTGAAGAGTTTTGGGATTTGCTCGTTGCAGATTATTACTAATGTTTGTCGCCATCTAACGAGTTTTATCATCAAACTCGAAAAGTTGAAGGATTTAGTTGAAAGAGTTTATGAGATGGGTGTGCCTAGGAAATCTAGGCTCTTCTTTGAAGTTGTTAAGGTGATGAAGTCTTTGACTAGAAAAAATTGGGAACTGAAGTTGAAACTTTTTAGCGAGCTTGGCTTTTCAGAGCAGAATATTTTATTTTCTTTTTGAAAATCACATAGTGTATTTGCTTTGTCTGAAAGGAAGATTAAAGAGGTGGCAAAGCTCTTAATAAGTGTTGTTGACATATCTTATATTGCTAGTAACCTGCAATTGCTTAGTTACAGTGTGGAGAAGAGATTAAAGCCCAGACTGAGAATGATTTAGACTCTTGAGTGCAAGAATTTGCTTAAGAAAATACATGCTTTGACTACGTTATGTAAGATGACTGATGCAAAGTTCATGCACAAGTATGTGAGCCCTTATTCTAATGAAATAAGAAATTTGCAATGCCGCTAAAAGATTATGTTTCTCTTTATATATAACTTTCGTAGTTTGGTATCGCAATAGATGAGGAATCATATGTTATGGAGAAGAGGTTGTAAGTATTTGCTAAGGTAATTGATAGTAAGTATTTGCTCTGGGAAAAACTTTTTGTAGGAAAAATTTTTATAAGTGTATTTGTTTTGTCACTATGGCGGATGCAAAGTTTGTGAACAAGTAGAGGAGTCATTTTTCGGCTGAATGTGGAGATTATTACTCCTCCAGGTAACTGCATTTATGAAATTATTTAAAATAGCCTATGCAAAAAGGGATGAAAACTTGTTCAGGTGAATTTCGATTCTCCTATTCATTTTAACCTTGAAGATCATATTATTGTACATGTGTGGTAAATATGCAAGTTTAATATCTGATTTTTATGATCAAATGAAAAATTGTTGCATACGCTAGTTACTTGATATGCAAATTCGTAATATAAAGAGAAGAGTGATACATGTTATTTTAGAATGTAATTATGATTCAGTTGCTTTCAAGTTAGTTCAGTCTATCGCATTCAAGTCAGGGGTACTAGGTGATTTGAGTCAAGTTCAGGGGGTTAATGATGTATTAGGCCTTTCAACAAATATTTGGTCGTAGATTCCAAAATGATATAATTGTCTACTCATTAATGTTACAACTTGAGGTAACTTAGATTCTGAAAAAGAATTTAGAACAGAAAGTGAGAAAAATACGAGAAATTGAAGAAATTAGGAAAGGAAAAAGTGAAATGGCTAGTAGGGACTACGGTCCACTCCGAGTCAAAATACATAACAACCTAGTACATTACTTGCAGTACTTTGTACATTTCTGGATAAGGATTGGCCTAAGCATACTTGGGGGAACAAGGTATAATTAACTTAATTAGAGCTAAGGTAACTACCTATTTAATTGAAATACCAGTCTTGCCTTAATTTAACAAGGTACATTAGCTTTTTTACTTTTTGCAGGGTCCTGAAATCGTTTGGAAATCATCTGCCTTGTTCTTTAGGCTTCATTTTCTTAAAAAAAATCCCAAGCCCAAAATAAATACCTAGTCTGGCCATGCAATGTTGTGAACGACATCGCAATGTCGTTAATGACATTGTAATATCATTAACGACATTGCCATTGTCGTTAACGACATCACATTGACAGCAAAACCAGAATTACACTTTGTGAACTTTTTCATCCAAAAAATCAAATTTTTCCAACTTTCTCGGATTCTATCATTACGGTTGCCACACTCCACTAAAGACTTTTGAATCCCAACATTTGCATAGGGTGAGGAAATTAGTTGAAAAAAGAGGAAAAAAGAAAAATCAAACTTTGACTACTTTTTGGATTGAAGGGAGCTCTCTCTTTAAGAGAGCTGAGTTCCAACCATTGAAAAGGAGGGGAGGAAACTAGGAAGAGAAGGATTTTTAGCAGAAACATTTTTAACATTTATAGAAAAGAAGGAATCTTGAGAAGAAAGTTTCCTTTGAAGTTGTTTTGTTCTCAAATACTTTGAATGCATTTTGATAACCAAAGAATCATCTTTTAATCTCTTTGAGCTTGTAATTCTAGAACTTGAGTGTTTAAGTTCGTGGATAGGACATGAACTTGGGATATCTCGGGTCATTTAGGCAAGTTTGAGGTTTAGTTCACTTGTTTCGGAAAGTGAGGTATATTGAGAATTTAAGCAATGCTTGAGGTTTAGACTTGAATGGAGAGTCTAAAACATCTTTATCACTCACTTGAAGGTTACTACACCATCTGAAACATCTACTTTGGCAAGGAATAGATCCCTTCCAAAGATTTTCGGTAAATCACCAACCAACAATAAAATCCAACCAAAAAGAAACAAGGGGAGCTTCCTGGAGGACTTCATGGACCTTAAGGAAGGTGGATTCATAAATATGGGGTAAGACCCTGAGTTCCTAGAATTTGTGCTTACATTTATATGCTTTTCTTTTTGAAGTTTCATTTTCTTTTCAGTTTTTTCATTTTTACACACCAATCTGTTTTCCAGAAATTTCAGTATGATTTCAAATTTTTTTAAATATTTTGTTTACATAAACATATTTTACACATCTTGAGCTTTCTGGAATGATAAAGATCATCCAAATTGGTTAAGTATAGCAAAAGTTATTATCGTTTGAAGTTCTGTATTTTTGTTTTGCTATTTTCTTTTGTTTTTGTGTTTTCTACAGGTCTGGAGCCTCGATGTCGTTAACGACATTACCTAAAGTCATTAATGACATTGCAATGTTGTTAACAAAATTACCTAATGTTGTTAATTATATTGCCTTTGGAAGAATGCAGTTTCGGTTTGTTTTGCTCCGTTTCGAATTGTTTGAGCCTGGAACTACCCGCTGCGACCCTTCTGAGTTTGGAAATGCATCATTGGGAGTAAAAAACCTCTAAATTGTAATTATTAAGGCTTTATATATGATTTATTAATATATTAATATGTTGATTAAGGTTTGGAGTGGCAACGGAAACGTTTCAGGCCATTCATATCGATATCGCCCTTCACAGGGAAGTCGGTAACGATATGGATGACATCGTTACCATTGTTAACCTAGACGATGGCTATGTTATGCATGCTTGGCCTAGATTTATGTTTCTAAATGTTGTTTTAGGTCACCCACATGAAAGGATATCAAGTTCCAGGATAACCGACACAACAATATAACATGCTGCATTAACACTAATAAAAATAACCAATGTTCGCCACTTTTCTACTGATAAGTTTAATAATTTGTTCACAAGATTTAGCTATGTATTAATAGAGCCAAGAACTTGTTCATGTAGTATAGGTGTTGTCAGTACCTCTTATCAAGTAGAAAAATGATGATAACTGCAAGTATATAGTTGTGATGTAGTTTTAAAAGATATTGAACCCACAGGGAAGAAACCAAGTCTAAAGATCAATAAGGAAGACAAAATAAAGAAAATAAAATAATATAAGGTTTTGGATAGGAGGGTTAGAATGAAGAATGAGTAAATATAGATATGAAAGATTAGAAAATCTAAATATATAGATTTTCCCTACGAAATAAGGATATCAGAGAAAACATGCAAGTTCAACAAAGATGTTACGATTCATTAAACTAATCTAACAGACTCGATTCAAAATACCCAGATGCTCAATTATTCGCTGCAGAGCAACACATGAAATAACTTTTCTAAACCTAGTGCAAACGAATTAAGACAATTATATAAACCTGGATAACGTCAATACTATGCTTAGTATGGGTTGCTCTCACATAGCCACATTTAGCAAGTTACCATTCCAAAAATGTTAGCTCACTAAACAGTGTTATATCACAGATCCAGTGATTATACACGATATTGTTAACCCCAAAACTACTCTAAAATTAACTCCAATGCATATAACTTTATTAATATAAAAGACTTAACACGAAATACACATTATGACACATATACATATCATAAACTTCAAAATAGACAAGTATAAGTAGAAAGTAATGCAAAGTTGTAAGGTATGCAAGTGAAATCTAAAGTTGATCAAACTGTATCCACTCTTTAATGAGAGTCGTCAATTCCCTCAATTCCTCCGTCTGCTTTAAATTCGGTCTCGGCCCATACAGAACCTTCTCTAGGATGCTATTCTTTGCGAATATCGAACAAACAAATATTGAAGAACGAAAACTTTTATTGATAAGTGATTTACAATTACACTTATACAACAATAGCTTGAGAATATAGAGAAATCTAGTGATCGAAATAAAGAATCAAATCACTTAAACATTTTCTCGCTAACACTTATGAACGTAGCAAATTCTCTATCTATACACACACTATACGTAACCCTATAATTGCATTGTAATGCTCTCTCCTCTGGTTGCCCAAGAAATTGTAAGGTGTGGAGCCCTATTTATAGAGTTCGAAGGGTTGCATCTATCCAAATAAAGAGTCGTGTCCATTGGTGAATGATTGCATCACTTCATTGTGATTGATTGAGAAGCTTCAATTTAATCCACAATGGATAGGCACCTTTTCATGATTGGTTGATTTCTGATAGGTGTCTATTCGTTGGTAGTTAATGGCAGTTTATGGTAGTTGGTCGTCCTTATCTGGTGGTTGGTAGTTAAGAAGATTAAACTAGAAAATCATCCAAGTCGAGACCGCGATATACAAGTCAAGACCGTGAATCTTTGATTGGCAGATTTCTATTCTGAAGAAGAACAGGTCGCGACCACGAATGGTTGTCGCTATCGTGAATTGCATTTTTCTTTAGAATTCTCCTTGTGACTTAACCTATCTTTGACAGCTTCAATCCTAAGCCAAATCTTTAAGTTCCACGCATATTTTTGCACCCTTTTCACTCTTTTTTCATAGAATTCCACTTTTGATCATTTTACTCCCAAGATTTACCAAATATCTGCATTTGCATAAAAAAAACAACTACATACCACGTGATATCTTTTATATGAAGTATAAAAATGACTTAAATTACAGTGTTTAGTGTGTAAAGTTAATATGATAATGAGTGTAATTACACACTTATCATACCCCCACACTTAACTTTTGCCTTGTCCTCAAGGTAAATTCAACAAAAGTGTATAAATTGGTAAACAAGTTCGTACCTCATTTGGTGAAAGTCTATTGCAGTGATTACCACATTCCATGTTGCAAAAGATTTCAAGTAGAAGTTCGAAATTTCCCACAAATTAGTAATGTGCAATTTATATAGTTTAGTTGCATACCTTTGCTCTTAATGGAGAGTCAACCGAATCACATCTTCATATAAGCTTTATATGCATACTCGAATATTACCTTCTCTTGAGCATAGTATAAAGCATAAAGGACATAGAAAGTACTCTTTGATTAATTTCTCTAAAGGCATTTTTAAGTACCAAGGATGATAAAACACTCTCAATGGTTGCATTTTATGCTCCATTCCTTTCTCTCATTTTTTTTCTTTTAAGCATATATTTTTTAAGTACTTTGTACTTTGCACCCATTTTTCATTCTATGCTTTCTTTTCTTTTTTTCACTCAATGAATGGTTACAATTTCTGCTCCGTACCATTCCTCACCTTTTGCATAACTCATTGGTTATCCTCTCTTGCTTTTGATTTTTCTTTAATACCCTGATCCTTTATTGATCAGTTTCAAAGTATTATTATGGTTATAGTTTCCTAAAACTTTAAACACACTCAATACTTATAGGACTTATTCGAGATTTGCATATAAAACTCATAGTAAGAATACCATTAGATATTACTCCACTTAAACTTATCAGAAGCATTAAACTAAAACTATATAACTTATACTAATTCATGTT
>CATIWQ010567217.1:0-14120 GCA_949673415.1 Euphorbia schlechtendalii | reverse complement strand
ATTTTCCTTAGGATTTCCTTCTATGTTACTAGGTAAATGGCCTTTTCCTCTAGATGGAATAGCACTTGCTAATTGACCAACTTGTATCTCCAAATTATGAATGGAAGATGATTGATTTTTAAACATTTGATCCATCTTATTCTCTAACTTTTGTAGCATTCTTCAGACTCTGATTGCTTATTACAAACTCCTTCTAGAAATTTATCTATTTTACTTGTTAATTGCCCTATTCTATCAGTATTCTGATAATTCTTTTGTTTATTATCACCATACTTCCAATTAAAACTCCTATAATTATTTCCATTATTACCATATGAATTCCCTTGACTTTGAACATAACTTAATTGCTCCCCTACACATGTGTTAAAGTTACATTCAAAAGCAGTGTGTCTAATTTGACCACAATTTTCACATGTCAAAGGGTTACTCTTACTTATATGCATATTATCTATCTTATGAGATAATGCAGATATTTGTGCTTGCATAACAGAAATAGGGTCTAATTCGTTAACCTTTTTAACTAAACTAGAAGATGTAGATGTAGCATGTGAATGAGCAGGAGTAGTACTACTTACTTGTGCTCTCTCCACTAGCCACATACTACTGTTGTTTTCCATATCTTCCAAAAGATTAAAGGCATCTTGACTAGTTTTCTTCATAAGAGATCCCGCAACCATAACATCAATTGCTCCTCTTATTGCATGATTTATTCCATTGTAGAAAGTTTGCAGAATCACATATTGGGGTAAACCATGATGAGGACAAACTCGCTGAAGTTCCTTATAATGTTCTTAGGCTTTGTATAAGGATTCAATGTCCTTTTGGGTAAAAGAAGTGATTTCTTTAATGAGTCTTGCGATTTTGGCTAAAGGGAAATATTTAGTTAGAAAGGCTTGGGCTAATTGATTCCAAGTGGTGATTGAATTTGGGGTAATGAATTTAACCAAACTTTCACTTTATCACGGAGCGTAAAAGGAAATAAGTGAAGTTTAACTGCTTCTTCAAGAACATTATTCATTTTGAAAGTATCATAGACTTCTAGAAAGTTTGCAATGTGAGCATTCGGATTTTCATTAGGTAGACCATAATATTGCACATTATTGTTGATCATTTGAAGCAATACTGGCTTGATTTCAAATTAATTTGCATTAATGGGTGGCTTAGCAATTCCCTGATTGTTACCATTGATGGTCAGAATAACATAATCCATGAGCCTTGGTTGAGGTTGATTAACATTTTGTGGTGAGTCTTCTTTAGCCATCTTCTTTGACTCTTATATTTTCATTTTCTTGTCCTACCAAATCATTCTATTTTTTATTTGAAAGATGCCAAACTTTCTCCCAAACTACGAGTATTTTACATGCAAACGCTAGAAAGAAAGCTCAATGAATAAGCAAGAAAAATATGTTAATAACAAAATATAAATATTTAAAACCAAAAACAAAAACAAAAATAAATAAATCTATTGACAACTAAATGTAATTTTCCGTTCTCTGGTAATTTGATCTCTAAGAACGCACTTGCCTTCCCAGGTAACAGCGCGAAAACATGATCGAGAGGTTTTTACTTTACTAATTTAGAGGGTTTACTTCAGATGATGATGCCAAAAACCTTGTTCCCCACTTCTCTACCGATAAGATAAAAGTTCAAAATATGAGCAGGTGTTGTCAATACTGCTTATCATAATAGAAAAATGGTGACCATAGCAAGTATACAGTTTTGATGTAGTTTTAAAAGATATCGATCCCATAGGGTAGAAATTTGGTTCTAACGACAACCTAGAGTTACGGAACAAATGAAAATAAGATAATATGTAAGGTTTGGATGATAGACAGATGAATATATAAATGTATAAACAGACTAGAGAAAATGTAAAATATAAAGATATTCCCTAAGAACAAGTTTAACAGAGAAAAACATGCAAAATCATCAAGAATATTTTGTACACTAGATAACTTCAACAAATACAGTTTTAGATGCCCTAATATTCAATAATTCATCACAGAGCAACACATGAGATGACTTTTCTAAGTCTGGGGTAAACGAATTATGACACTTATAAGAACCTAGATAACAATATTACTATGCTTAGTACGGGGTCGCTCTCACATAGCCATATTTAGCAAGTTGTCATTCCAAAAATGTTGGCTCACTAAACAACGTTACAATCACAGAACCAGTGATTATACACAATCTTATTAACCCTGAAATAAATCTTAAAGTTAACTCGAAAGCATATAACTTGATTAATATAAATGATGCAAGATGAAATACTCATTATGACACTTAGACATATCATAAATTTGAAATAGAAAGTATAAGAAAAAAACAAAGTAAAGTTATAAGGTATGCAAGTGAAAGCTAAAGTTGATCAAACCGTATCCACTCTTTAATGGGAGTCGTCAATTCTCGTAATTCCTGCGTCTACTTTGAATTCGGTCTTGACTCGTACAGAACTTCCGCTAGGATGTTATTCTTTGTGAATATCAAACAAAAGATTGTTGAAGAACGAAAAATTTTATTGATAAGTACCTTGCAATTACACTCATACAACAATCGCTTGAATTTATGTAGAAATATAGTGATCGAAATAAGAATCGAATCACTTATACATTTTTCTAGCTAAGACTTTGAATATGGCAAAATCTAGATATTTTCACTCTCTATCTATACACGTATACTATCATTCAATGCCTACTACTCTCCATTCACCATGCATGAAATTGGTGTGATTTGAACCCTATTTATAGAGTGTGAAGGGTTGCGTCTATCCAAACGAAGAGTCTTGTCCATTGGTGAAGGGTTGCATCACTTCAATATGATTGGATGCAAAGATTCATCCTCATCCATAATGGAAAGGCACCTTTTCATGATTGGTTGACTTCTAAAAGGTGTCTTTTCGGTTGGTAGTTGATGGCGGTTGATTGTTGTTATCTGGTGCTTGGTAGTTGAAAAGTGACAAGAAATAACCATCACAAGTCACGACCATGAATCACATGTCGTGATCGTGACTAATGGTTGACAACTTTCTATTTATGAAGAGTAACAACTCGTGACCGTAAATGGGTGTCACGATCGTGACATGTCTTTTTCCTCATGTCTCTTCTTCACAACTTTGCCAATCTTTGACAGCTTCAATCCTAAGCCAAATCCTTGTATTCCATGCATCTTTTTGCACCTTTTTCACTCTTTTTACATATAATTCCATCTTTGATCATTTTACTCCCAAGATTTACATAGTTTCTGCATTTGCATAAAAAACAACTACATACCACTTGAAATCTTTTATATGAAGTATAAAATGAAACAAAACCATATCATTTTATAATTCAAAATGTCATGATAAGGACATTTCATTAATGATTTTAAAGAGGGTACAAATTTCATTAATTATACACTTATCAGCACTTATCAGCACACACCCATACAACATACAACATAAATCTCGCAATAATAAGGACATTTCATTAATGATTTTAAAGAGGGTACAAATTTCATTAATGGTTCTAACTCGTGGTCTTTCTATACCTCATAGAGCCCTAATTTTTTGCCTGAGTCACCCTTTACGAGTTCCAACGTAGCGGACTTTTATTATTTCTTTTACAAAGAAAGGTCCTAATTGTTACTCAACCAGCCAAGTGCCAACTACCAGACTAACTTTTTACGTTTTACTCTCTTTTTTGTGTACTGCTTTTCCTGATTTATTTCTTTTGGCCCTAAACATGGTAGCGCATGAGCTTGTCTTAATTAATTGGGTTGAAAAATTAGTTCCGATCCATGTCCATGATTTTGACGGCTCCCTTGCTTAAGATTTTCTTCACGATATAAGTGATGGTTAATCAAGATAGTAATTGAATAATAAAAGGTTGAAAGGAGGAAATTTAAAAACTTAAAATTAACTTGGGATTTCCTAAGCATGCCATGATTGTTATAATCTTGGTTAAAATGTTCCATAGATGTTTTTAGGTTTATAAAACATATAAAAGAAACCTAGCATCTAAAGATCAAAGCATTACCAGTTGATGCGTGCTTGATCTCTCTTTTGGTAGCGACGTTCCCTTTTGAGCAATTCTAATGGCACAAGCTTCCAAACTAAGAGAGCCTTTTTTAGTTGATCCACACAGATCTTCACCGATCAAAACCTCAAAGAGGTAAAACCCATCGATTAGTAGAAGTTGCTAGACTACTTCTAAATCAACCTAAAAATCCAAAATAGATAACTCACTTAAACTTTGAGCCTTCTAAAAGAACTTTTCAATTTGTTAGAGAAACTCATGGAGGATCTCACACAACAAAAGAAGAGGAGAGTAGAAATCAAAGAGAAAACAAGCTCAAAACTTTTTTGGTGTGTGTGAATTAATGAGGCTAGAAGCCTATTTATAGGGAAAAATGGGGGAGTGTTAGACTCCCCCTCTAACTCTATATGGGATGGGATAAACCCATCCCATGTATAGTGGGTCAACAATGCGGGTCATGGTGACTCGAAGGTTGACCCACACGCCATAACGGGCTTCCCTCATATTCCTCAAGCTTGTGGTTTGCGACCCGCCCTAGCGGGCATGCAACTGCAAGCCTGTGCAAGCACTACCATGGGCAGCTCTTGGGCACAAGCGAGGTAGCCACGCGAACCCCACCTCAAACAACCCGTGTTCTTTTCAGGTCCCACTTGCAAAGGAAAAATTCCCTTGCTCGCTTTGACTATTTTTCCCTATCTTTTCATTATTCCTTTGAATTATTAATTCAGTTAAACTAATTAATAATTCCTCTCACTGATTTCACATTTTGTATTTTCGATATAGACCTAGTCCATTGGTTCTTTACATGGTTCGATAAAGACCCAAAGTGTGTGACCTCATCGGATCCCAAAGTATAGAGATACTAGAGGTTATCCTAAACTTGGCATCCTACCTAGGAAGCTTTAGGCTCAGTGTTCTAAACCATTATGGAACCTGATAGCTCTAGACAATCAAATGGGCTTTTTAGCAAAGGTGTATGATCCCCCGATACTAGGAACATCACGTGCCTGTGACTTGATCTGGTTCTGTAGTAGTAAACAGTACAATACACTCCTTCCACCAGGTTATATACCATCTTGTTTATTGAACTTGGATTAAGTGTCAACTCATGTAATAGTCATAGCTATCCTAGAATTAGACTTGTTCACGAAGAACACCACTCAGCGATTTTATATCTTGATTGACTATATACCCATTCCATCAATTATATACTCTGATTAGTGGTTTATGTGTGTGTCACTTCAACAAGGGGCCCTAAGATACATCTCCATTATATTATTATACCAGGAGCGATGGATCCCATCTTGATTACACAACTTACTAACATGTGATCATCGCTATACCTGGTATCTCAGGTCTGAGGATACTCGTACTACTACTGCAATAAGACATGACACCAACACATGGATATAGTTATTTCTGAGTGTCTGTCTTATGGCGGTCTCCAATGTATTACCCGAATACATTCATGTGTTAACTCAAGGTACCACCTTTCGCTCGTGAGATTGGCCGCTTGGAACTAATCCAAGGAGTAAGCCTACACATGCTAGTCTATTCACTCCATTGATGTATAGTCTCAATGGAACTATGAATAGGGATATTTAGACTATTCATAGTAACACATATGTGTAGTTCTCACTCCACATAGCTTCCACTATTTCCTTGCACTCTTACATTATAAATTAGTAATGGACTTTGTTTCATCAATGCGCATATACATATCAAAATATATATGATACCAGCGAGATATAATTAAAAGAAGCACTGATAATTAACAAAATGCCTTTGATTATTATTAATAATTCAAAACTGTTTGTACATTATAGCTAATAAAGATATATTTTCCTAATTGCCTTTAGGACATACATCATGTATAACAATCTCTCACTTGCACTAGAGCCAATTGGCCATATGATTTATACCATACTCGTTAACATGTTGGTCATGCTTAACCTGAGTCAATGGTTTTGTTAGCCCATCCACTAGATTCTTATCCATTGGGATGTATTCTAAACTTATATCTTTTCTAGCTACCATCTCATTTACAAGATGATACTTTCTGAGTATATGTTCATTTCTGTGATGAGACTATGGTTTCTAAGTATATCTTTTATAGCCCCATTTTTATCGTAATAGATCACTATCAAATTTATAGTGTTGGACACCACACCGAGATCACCAATAAATCTCTTAAGCCATACGGCTTGCTTAGCTTCTTTTGAGGCAGCTAAATACTCAGATTCTGTGGTTGAAATGGCAGTATTATCCTATATAAAACTCTTCCAAACAACTACCTCTCCATTAAACATAAGCACAACCTGACTGAGACTTATTATCATCCCTGTCTAACTAAAAACTCGCATCGCTGTATCCCTTTAAAGTGAGATACCTTCTCCATATACTAAAAACATATTCTTAGTCCTACGTAAGTACTTGAGGATAGTTTTAATAGCCATCCAATACTTTTCACCTAGGTCAGATTGAAATCTACTCGTGATGCTCAACTCATGTGAGATGTCAGGCTAAGTGCATACCATAGTATACATGATGGACCCTACCACTGAGGCATAGGGTATTCCATTCATGCGCAGTCTCTCTTCTTATATTCTCGGACACTCAAATTTAGAAAGGTTAATCTCATGAGACATAGGGAGATAAATTTCTTGACTCCTCAAGGTTAAATCTAGCCAAAACCTTGTCTATGTATGTACTTTGTGAAAGACCTAGCAACCTCTTGGATCTATCTCGGTAAATTTTAATACCAAGTATAAAAGGTGCTTCTCCAAGGTCTTTCATGGAGAACTTCTTTAACAACCACGTCTTAACTGTCTGAAGAAAAGGAATATAATTTCCTATTAATAATATGTCATCGACATATAATACAAGGAAAATGATTGCACTCCCACCTTTTTATATACACAGGGCTCATTAGTGTTCAATACAAAAGCAATTTCTCAGATTGTCTCATCGAACCTAATATTCCAAATCCTTGATGCTTGCTTAAATCCATAAATGGACTTCTGCAACTTGCATACCTTAGAGCCATCTTTAGATGTGAAACCCTAGTGTTGTGTCATAAACACATCCTTGTCAAGATTCCCGGTAAGGAATGTTATCTTCACATCCATCTGCAAAATCTCATAATCATAATTAGCGACGATGGCAAAGAGTATCTTGATAGACTTCAGCATAGCCACCGATGAAAAGGCTTCATCATTGTCAATTCCTTCTTTTTTACTGTACCCTTTTGTAACCAGCCTTGCTTTATAGGTAACTATTTTACCGTCCATGTCGATTTTCTTCTTAAAAACCCATTTGCATCTTATGGGCTTAATCTCACTTGGAGCATCAACCAAGTTCTAGACTTGATTTTCGTACAAGGAGTCCATCTCCAATCTCATGGCTGAAAGCCATTTATTAGATTTTGAGCCTTCCATTGCCTCCTTGTATGTCTTGGGCTCATCAACTTATATAAGGAAGAGATGTTTATCATCAGTGATGACAAAATTGTATCGCTCAGGAGCAATTGGAGACCGACCTGACCTATGCAATGTTGGTGTTACAATAGGCTATTCCATGCTTACACTATCTTGTGTAATAGGTGTAGGTATAATCAGTTGACTATCTGTTTGATCTACTTGAGTACCTAACTCAAGAATAATCCCTCTAGCTTTCTCAATTATATGCTCATTCTTGAGGAATTGAGAATTTCTAAAAATAAGGACTTTCTGTTCCTTGGGATCATAGAAGGTATACCTTATAGTCTCCTTAGGGTAACCTACAAACAGACATCTATCAAACTTAGCACCTGCTTATCTGAACTTTTCCTTTTAACATATGCAGGACATCCCCAAACTCTCAGGTGAGAAAGAGCGGGTTTCTTACCATGCCATAATTCGTATGGAGTTTGATCAACTGATTTAGAGGGCACTCTGTTTAGTATATAAACTACGCTCATCATGGATCGAACCATATCGAGTAGGGTTGATTGCTCCTTTCTAACACTCCATTGTGTTGGGGTGTATAAGCAGGTGTCCATTGGGATAAAATACCATTATCCCTTAAATAATCCTGAAACTCATTGGGTCTTGATACTTTTCCCAAGCTGTTTCTCTACTTCAGTTTTGAATTCATTAAAAGCATCAAAACTTTCAAACTTGTGCCCCATAAGGTATAAATAACCATATCGTGAATGTCAATAAAGGTTATGAAATAGACGAAACCCTCATGTGTCTTAACACTCATTGGACCACATACATCGGAATGTATTATTTCCAAAGTACTAATGGCATGCTGAACCTTTCCTTTGAAAGGTTTCTTAGTCATCTTCCCTTTTAAACAAGGTTCGCACACACCATAGGAAGCCCATTCCATTGGGCCTAAGTCCCCATATTTGTGTAACTTAGTTAAGTGAGTCTCATTTATGTGGCCTAGACAATAATGCCCTAAGTAGGAGGATTTCTCATTATCTAATTTCGATTTCTTTATAATGTTCGTATTTAGAATTTCAATTTTAGTATCTAGAACATATATGCCATTCAAAGATATTCCATAAGCAAACAGAATATTGTCACGCTCAATTTGACATTTATTATGAGAAAATAAAATTTCAAATCCTTTCGTTGCTAGAAGTGCAACAGAAATAATATTCTTAGTGATAGCTAGAATATAATAGCAATTGTTCAAAACTAAAACTAGGCCACTAGGCAAATGAAGGCTATATGTCCATACAGCTGTTGCAGCAACCCGTGCTCCATTTCTAACTTTTAGGTCCATTTCCATCTTTGCAAGTCTTCTACTATTCCACAATCCCTGTATAGAAGTACAGATATGAGTATCACAACTAAAATCTAATACCCAAGTAGACTCATAGGGAACTATAGAGAAACTCTCTATCATGAACATACCTAAAGTATAATCGTGACTTGGATTCTTCTTCACTTGTTCAGAAATCTAAACCTTGCAATCCTTCTTCCAATGGTCGACCTTGCCACATCGAAATCAAACATTTGCAGTTCCTTTATTTTTCTTCTTCTTACTTATTTTCTTGTTGGCACTCAAACCGTTTCCGATACGGGACCCACCCTTGGAAAGCTTGGTTTTCTCAACCAAAAGTAGAGCCTTGGGATCCTTTTGAATCTTGGGCTCTACTGTTTTCAGCATGTTGACCAACTTAGGTAGCGTGGCATCGATCTTGTTCATGTAATAATTAGTCACAAATTGAGAGTAAATATCAGTTGATGTATCAAGAATCAGATCCATGCATAATTCGTGATCCATCACAAAACACAGTAGGGTCAGCTTCTCTATATAACCCAATAGTTTAAGAGCATGGTGCAGTGCTGAAGTGACAGCCTGCATCTTCATTCTGAATAAGAATCTTGATGTATCATATCTCTCGGATCTGGCCTGCTCTGAAAAGAGATAACGAAGATAAAGAATCACGGTATCGAGATCCATGTTCTCATGTTGTTTCGAAGCTTAGAATTCATTGTGGAAAGCATTATACATGCTGCTGTTTCACGGTCCTTTCTGTGCTTATCCCATGCCTCATGTTGATTAACATCAGTTTCAGCATCAGGCTCATTAGGGAGGGGCTCATCTAAACATAAGCTATCCATTCGGATTTGATGACTATCCTCACTACCCTAAACCAATCAATAAAGTTCAGACCATCTAATTTGTTGTCAAAAATTGAGTGAAAGTTTATGTTTGGATTCATTGTTCAATATAGATGTAAGATAGAATTTGTTTAGACAATAGCATATGTACATACATTTAATATAAGGTCTTTAATAAAACACATAATTTCCTACTATTTTATCGACATTTAAATAGCCTTTTCTATTCAAACTCGAGAAATCTGGTTGAACCAATTTTCCTTAGTAGGTAGCATCCATAGTTACTCATCATAACCCCCATTATCGTAGGTCAAGTCATAACAATATAACCATGGTTGGAACCCATCCATTTGTATCTCTTGCAATTGCTAATCTATTTGAGTTCTCTTTCTCGAGACGTGCGTACTCAATTTTACGACTCCTCAAATGTGTCTCTAATTTGGCATTAGCTCCAATAATATGGACAACTAACCCTCTTCGGTTAAGGCACTAACCCCATCTAGTCTCATGACCAAGCACATGTTAAGGGAAGGCATGTTGTACATGTGCTTATATCCGTTAATAAGGCTCGTATCATGACTTATGACGGGAAGATATTTTTCCGTCTTAATATAGTTATAAGGATTTCATTGGTGCCACTGGTCTCACCCTAGTCTAGGTCTTATACGATGGATATGATTATGAAATAGTGATTCCGGGCTATTAGGAATTATTAACTCTAATGGAACATGCTCTAACTGGTATATCATAATCATTCCATTATGCCAAGACTCCACATACCACGCAAAACAAACAAGGTCCATGTGAGCATGGGATTTTGTACCAGCTCGCACATTCAATGATGATGACTTTTCATGAATTTATCCTTGAATCACACAATTTTCGACCATCCGACGATCTTCAAATGGAATTCTCCTCGTTAAAAATAATGTTTGGGACCCTAAATAAATATTTAGGACCATAAAAAATATTTAAAAGGCTCAAAGTGAAAATTTAAAGGCTTATAATATTTGTAATGGTCTAAAATAATTTAATTGGATTATTTGGAAATATAGGTATATATAAACTTGTATATAAATAAATAAATAAATATATATATATGTGTGTGTGTGTGTGTGTGTGTGTGTGTGTGTGTGTGTGTGTGTGTGTGTGTGTGTGTGTGTGTGCGTGTGTGTGTGTGTAATATTTTATAAAAATTCACAAAAAATAAAATTATATGGACGGGGACCAAAGAAATCCCAAATGGGATTTTTTGGTCCCCCTTGCTAAAGAGTTCAACGAGGGGTCGCTGAACTCTTAAGCGAGCTAGGCTTAGGTCTGTCCTGAATTTCTATAAATTCGGGACTTTTTTGGATAGAAGGGGGCTCGAAATTTCAGAGAAAAAATCTAATTTTCACAGACAAACACCACAAATAATAGTTTCTTCTAATATTTTCTTGGATCCAAAACACATTTGGATCCCAAATTTCTTCAAGGGGTCGCTGAACTCTTCAGTGACCTCATTGGAGAGTTCAGCGAGCTAGCTGAACTCTTTAGCGAATAAATTCGGGACTTTTTTTGGATTGAAGGGGGTTCAAAATTTCAGAGAAAAAATATGATTTTCATTGACAAACACCACAAACAGTCATTTCTTCTAATATTTTCTTGGGTCCAAAACACATTTGTATCCCAAATTTCTTCATCTCAAAATCAAATTTTCTTCAAATATCCTCAGATATTCTCGGGTCTAAAACAAATTTAGAACCCGAGTCTGACTATCTTTTGGATAAATAAACATGTATTTTCCAATTAAATCAACTTAAATCAAAATGAACGAGGAACGCTCCTGGGGGTCATACGAATACGCTGAAGTGGATTCACGCCAAAAGGGTAAAAGCCTCTGAGTTCCTAGAGCTGCTCATTTCATGCTCTTTGATTTCTTTCTTAATTACTTTTACATGTGGAACTAGGAATTATTTCATTTATTATTATTGTAAATGTTGTAATTCTCTTCTTCATCTTTTATTTTCTTTTAATTTCTATGTTAGAATACCCCCACGAAGGGAATAAAATATATTCCCGAATAGCAGACCTCACCTTATGCCATGCGATCATTTTCACTAATAAAATTGATCAACATACGTGTAAATAAAAATGAACTATTTTTATTTAAAATAACAACTTTTATCATCGATGTTTTAATTTGGCCACACGGGCCTCGCTAAAATCTAATCGAACATATGTGATATCTCCTGTGCTAACCCTTGTGGATGCAGGTTAGATGTATGCCTAGGATTTATTTTCTTTCGGGTATTGCATATATTTTTGAGAAAATGTAATTAATAGGTTAGCGGGTGGTTGCATCCCCTGATTTTTGTAATTTTTGTAACCTTTACTTTTCCACATTTACTTACTATTTTGTGGATGGGTTTACTGCTTTTTCTATACATGAATCATGCACATAAACTCCAAAAAATGACCTAAGTGAGAATATGCATAACTAAGAAAATACGGTTTTCTATAGATGTAATATAATGTGATCACTTAAGAAATAAGCAACTTATCCCGGACCAGAATCTCTGTGTCTTGGTGGTCTGTCCCCCAGAAGTTACGACTCATAGGACTCTAATTCCTGGAAAGAGCTAATCCAAGTGGCGACTCCACATTATTCTATTTTCCCTTAATTATGAAATATTCATAAATAACGCATTACAATAGAAGGGACTAGCCCATAAGTCTAAGGTACCCTTATTACCGCGAAACTCTCTCTAGTACTAATCTGCCTCCCTGAGAAAAGATAGTACTTGAGAGGGTGGAGCACTTGTTGCCATATCTCATGTACCTCCCTCGTTAGAGGCTTGGAGTGTATTTTAGTGCAACAAGAACCTTCCACATCAACATCCCATTTATAACCCTCATGTAAATAACCCATAAGTATTTTCCCTAGGGTGTTACCCAACAAACAACCATGCATTATGTTTTTCTACAGGTGCACTCCTTAGTATCTTCATGGTACTAAGATGAACCAAACTAAGGATAGAGACTAGCCAAAAACCCTACACGTGGGAGTTTTATGGTTGGAAGTTTGGACGTTGCATGCTATGTGCTATATGTATACTGCTTTCAATTTGTCACTGAACAAATGATATGCTAACCATGAATTTTTGTGCAGACACTTGAATGCACACACTCATGATATTAAATGTACATATCACGATACCAAACCAATATCACATACACTAAGGCACAGTTGAAATTATAGATCGTGTAACCCTAGGATAACATAAAACCACTTAGGGACATCACTTACCCCTTTTTTCAGCAATATGTCCACTTAATATCCCTCTATTAGCATGTACATGGCAAACATATCTTTCTTTTACTATGTAATATCCACTTGACATCCGACACTTAGCCCACAAGGGGAGATAATATATCCCACACACTACCTTTGAGATGTCCACTCAACATCCAACTCACAACCCTTTCAGGGCAATTATACACACCAAAAGCCCAAACGAGGTGAATACCTACCCAAATCTATTTTTCCACATTAAAGGATATCCCAGTTGATGTCCTAACCTAAGCCCACACGAGGCGAACTTAACTTTCCAAGTCTTCAAGGGTATACGATTCATACCCAAATCATTCACCCACACGAGGCGATAATTCATGTATCACCCATACGATTCATATCTTTTGCGTGCTTCATTTCTTGGTTGAGTTAGTGGACATTTCGTGCTTAGAGATCTTTCCATTGATCTTTCATCCTTGTATGATGAGGCAATTGTTATCACGCATTGTCTAAGTACTTGTATTTATCTCTCACTTTCTTTCAAGAGTCACATCATTTGAACTTATTATGGGGAATCCATTTATACCCAAATTAATTTCATGACATAATGTGTTACATGTGCTAAAAAATTATGTATATGTTTATGAAAATGCGTGATGTCATTAATAAAATATCAAACAAATAAACAATGTTCAATTTATTAAAAAATAATTCAAAAGAAGCCTCGTTGGCAAAGTAGCTAAAAGCTAATTTATTACATCATCTTCATCCGACGCTAGTTCCCCCCAGATGTATCAATGAATTCGAAGTGCTCCATCCTATCTGCCTTCTCAAACACTTCTTGATAGCTCGCGAAGATGTATGATCCAAACTTGTTCCTGTATGATGGTAGTGCACCATCCAGAAGCTTGGTTATCATCTCTGGTAGAGTTAAGCGAGCCCTAAGCCTAACCTGTGTAGCCATCCAGCGTGCATACTAGGATTTAAAGCTCTCACCCTACCTTTGCCTTATACCTCCAGATGTTGCATTGTGGTTTTCATCTGAGAGTTGAAACCATAATGCTCCAGCATAGCTTGAGAGAGGCTATTCTAATTAGTAGCTATGTCCAGCGGAAGGTGGCTGTACCATTCATTGACCGGGTGGCCTAAGGTGATGACGAAGAGCTTAGCCATCATTCGATCGCTGACCCTCAATGCTCTCATCACTGT
>CATIWQ010567183.1:0-29486 GCA_949673415.1 Euphorbia schlechtendalii | reverse complement strand
TGCAATTAATGTTACATGTGGATATTGTATCATTTGAAACAAATTAATAGCATAACCGATATAATTGAGCTATCAATTGCATCGGGTGAAGTAAAACCGATGCGATTGAGACGTTAATATTTTTTATTGTGCAACTCAATTATATCAGTTATGGCAGAACCGACACAAATTCATAGCTATCAATTGTATTGGTTGAGCTAAACCTAACACAATTTGGAATATAATATTATTAACCGATACAATTGATAGCTCATTTGTATCGGTTTTGTAAAAATCGATGCAAGTGTTTTTCACGATGATGCAATTGAACAAACATTTGTATCGGTTTTTTACAAATCGATACAAATGTGGCGATGCCAATAAGCAATTCTATATTATTGGGTATCAGTTGTATCGGTTTAAGATAAACTGATACAATTGAATCAACATTTGTATCAGTTTTGGCAAAACCAATGCAAATGTGGCGATGCAATAAGACATTTCTCTACTTGTGTTGGCGAAAGATTTTTGAAAAACTTAAAAGTAATCAAGATAACGCATTCACCCCCTTATTGTTGTTTATAGCTTGTTTACGGACCAACTAGTGGTATGAGAGCAGTTGCTCAACTTTTAGACTAACCATCTTTAAGTAAGATCCATAAATGGCATATAACAACTATGCTTTCGGTTCTAGTCAGGCAGTTCTCCTAAAAGAAGGAATGTCTTTTACTCGACCACCTCTTTTTTATGGTAATCATTATAATTTCTTGAAAGATAGAATGAAAAATTTTATCAAGTCACAAAGCACGCAAGCCTGGCTCGCAATTGAGCTTGGTCCTAGAGTTCCCACAATTGTGAGGAACTATGTGCATGTCCTAATAGATCCATTAGCTTACGACGAGGCTGATCTGAGGCTTCTCAAAGAGAATGCTGTAGCGATTAATTACTTACAATGTGTGTTAGATCTTACTAAGTTCAACAGGGTCTCAAGATGTGAAACAACATAGAAAATTTGGAAGAAGCTAGAGATTACCTATGAGGGGACTGACAAGGTCAAGGAGTCAAAGATCAATCTCATGCTGAGAGAGTATGAGATGTTCTTGATGGGTGCTAGCAAGGATATTCAGAGCATAAATACCGGGTTCATTAACATTGTTAATGAACTGAAGAGGCTTAGAAAGGAGTTCAGCGAGGAAGAGCTCGTGAAGAAGATTCTCCACACTCTTACAGTAGAGTTGGATTCCAAGAAGAGCACTATCGAGAAGTCTTATGATCTTAAGACCTATAGTTATGATGAGCTAATAGGCACCTTGCTAACTCGTGAGATGTCTCTGAGGAAATACTCAGATGACTCCAAGAGGAATCAGGGCAAGGAGGGCAAAGCCATTGTCCTTAAAGAAGAATCATCTTATGAGTCCACTAGCTGCAACTCTAATGAGAAAATGGCCCTTCTAACTAGGCATTTCAAATGCTTCATTGAGAAGGATGGGAAATTCAACAGCAAGAAGAAGTTTCCTGCTAAAATCAAGTCAACTCAGAATTTGTGTGGAGTTTAGGAAGGACCGAAGAAGGAGCACAGCAAAGATATCAAGTGCTTCAGGTGTGGAGAAAAAGGCCACATCTAGTCAAGCTATCCAAAGGTGAAGAAGGACAAGTTCAAGAAGAGGTTCTCCAAGAAAAATAAGGTACTTGTTGCCACTTGGAGCAACTCATAAGAATCTTCATCATCTGATGAAGAAGCTACTGCTTCAGCCAACCTCTTCTTGATGGCCATAGAAGATAAAGGCGAAGGCCCAGCATCCACCTCCGGTAGAGATCATTCTGCTATCAACTCTGAAGCTGAGCATGATAAAGGAAAAGCTCCTCAAACTGAGGTAAATTCTGAACTTCCTTTATCAATTGAAGAATTCGGCCAGGCTCTCTTTGATGTCATGAAACTGACTAATAAGTCAATGAAAAGCATCAAAGAGATAGTGAGGAGAAGTGATGATTTGGAAGATACCAATGCTTCCTTATCGCTTGATATCTGCTTTCTTCAAGAAAAAGCTAAGTATCAAGAATGTTCTATCAGTAAGCTCACTATGAATTGGCTGTTGAGGTCAATGCTTAAAAGAAGAAAGAGGTTCCTCCTCCAGCCAACAATCAAACTCAGAGCAACCAAACTCGTAATTCTAAGAGGAAAAATTCCTCTAAACAGAAGAAAGCGAGCCAGCCCAAACAAAAAATGATGTGCGGTTATGACGAGTACGATTGGTCAAACCTAAGCACTGCTAACAAAGGAAGACCCAGCTTGAAAGTATGGATACCAAAGAAAACTTGATTATTTTGTAGGTGAGCTTTATATTCGTTGATGACTCATTGGTGGTAGTTGATGACTTCACAAGATTCACATGGGTAGTCTTGCTGAGTAGTAAAGACAAGACTTATGAATCCTTTTTCAAGCTCGGTAAATGAATAATGAACGAAACTGCAGATAAAATATGTAGAATTTGAAGTGATCATGGACATGAATTAGAGAATTTTCGTTTGAAAGAATTCTGTTCAGCGCATGGAATTGACCACAACTTCTCTTCTCCTCATATGCCTCAACAAAATGAGGTTGTAGAAAGGAAGAATAGAATAATAGTTGAGATGGCTTGATCTATGCTGAGTGATAACAATCTACCGAAGTAGCTTTAGGGAAAAGCTATTAACATAGCTTGTTATATCTTGAATCGGGTTTTAATTCACCCAATTCTTGAGAAAACACCCTATGAGCTTTGGCGAGGGTGCAAGCCTAAGATTGGTCACCTCAGATCTTTTGGCTGTAAGTGCTATTTTCTTAACACTAAAGAGCAATTAGGAAAGTTTGATCCTAAGTCTGATGAAGGTATCTTTTTGGGATACTCAACTAACAGTAAGGCATATAGAATATATGTCAAGCACACCGGCCTTTTAGAGGATTCTATGCATGTAGATTTCGATGAAACTAACATTGCAGAAAGACATCCCTTTGATGAAGACGAAGGAGTCCCTCAGTTTTCAAATCAACTCAGTAAACCACAAGCTGTGCTACCCAACTTAGTACAAGAGCCCACAGCTAAGGAAGCCAAAGATGACGATGATGATCTTTCAATCAACTTCAACGATGGCTATGATCAACCTCAACCTCAGCATCCTATTATCGATCCTCCAGCAACTGACCCAAGGTCAGCTCAGTCGCAACCATCTGCTAGATAATATAGTTGATGATGTTCATAATCCTATAATGATGCGAGGTTAGCTCAGTCGGATGATGAGTCATCTAGCCTTCATTTCATTAATTGAACCCATGAAGTTTGAAGATGCAGAAGGAGATAATTATTAGATGATTGCAATGCAAGAGGAATTGGACCAGTTCAAGTGCAATGATGTTTGGGATCTAGTTCCTAAGCCTAAAGGGAAATCAATTACCGATACCAAAAGGGTTTTCAAGAACAAGCCAGATGAAGATGGCATTATTGTCAGGAACAAGGCTAGGCTTGTTGCTCAAGGCTACAATCAGCAAGAAGGAATCTATTATGATGAAACCTATACTCTAGTAGCCCAGCTCGAAGCCATTCGAATCCTTTATGCTTTCGAATCTCATATGAACTTCAAATTATTTCAAATGGATGTCAAAAGTGCTTTCCTGAATGGATTCATTCATTAAGAAGTCTATGTTCACCAACCTCTAAGCTTTGAAGATGCGAAGAATCCTGAGCACATCTTCAAACTGAAGAAAGCTCTATATGGATTGAAGCAGGCTCCAAGAGCTTGGTATGAAAGGTTGACCAATTTCTTGATCAACAAAGGCTATGAAAGAGGGAAAGTAGATACAACTATATTTATCAGGTGAAGGAAAGAAGATGTGTTACTAGTCCAAATATACATTGATGATATCATATTTAGAGCGATTGATGATAAGCTATGTAAGGAATTCAGCAAGCAGATGAAGAGCATGTTTGAAATGTCTATGATGGGAGAGCTCAATTTCTTTCTTGGTCTTCAAATCAAGCAAACTGAGGATGGGATATTCATCGGCCAATCCAAGTATGTAAGAGAAGTCCTGAAGAAATTTGAGATGGAACGTTCGAAGCCAATGTCCACTCCTATAGCTATAGATACTATCTTGAATAAACATGAAGTTGGTAAACCTGTGGACAGATAACTCTATAGAGGAATTATCGGTTCTCTTCTTTACCTCTAGTAGGCCAGACATATAGTATGATGTATGCTACTATACTCATTCTCAAGTACTTGCAAAGCTCAATTGAAGTAGGTCTGTGGTATCCTAGTAGTTTAGATTTCACTCCTAGGGGATTCACATATGTTGATTATGGAAGAGACAAACTTGACAGGAAGAGTACAATAGGAGGATGTCATTTCCCTGGAGAGTTTCTTGTCTCTTGGTATAGTAAGAAGCAAACTTCCGTCACACTGAGTATAGCTGAAGTAGAGTACATGGTAGCAGGAAGTTGTGTAGCACAATTGCTTTGGATAAAGTAATGACTGGAAGATTATGGCATTAAGTCTAATTATCTCAAAGTTATGTGTGATAATAAGAGTATAATTTATTTATCAAAGAATCTAGTTCAGCATGGGAGAATGAAGCATGTCAACATCAGGCATCACTTCATTAAAGATCATGTGCTACGGGGAGATGTCAAGCTGGAATATGTTCCATTAGAGGAACAACATGTTGATATCTTCACCAAGCCATTGCCAAAGGAACAATTCTGCGTACTGAGGCAATTGATTGGTATGGAAAATCCATGATGAAGAAGAAATATGAAAATCTCAGAAATTTGGCTAAGTGTTGGAGATCAAGCATGAGATGACACTTGGTTAACATTATCAAGTTTTAAAGAAATGGTGTGAGTTACTGTTCAAGGTTAAAATTCAAACCTCTATGTTTTCAAAATTCGCAAGCTTGAATTGGAAATGTTTTTTTATCCAAACTCACCATTTTACTGAGGTGGGTCATTAGATGTCAATCACATCATTCATTTTCAATCAAAAGCTGAGATTGTGACACGTATCAGGAGAGAGCTTAGATTGTCTATATAAGTTAAAAATTGAAGAAAATGGGTCACTAGCTTTCTGCGAATTTTAATCTTCATAGCATTCGAACCCTAATTTCCTCTTCTTTCAATCCTCTCTCAAATCTCTAACATGGCGAGAACTAAGACCACTTTCACAATTAAGGCCGCCAATCCCATGAAGATAGTGGTGAACAACCAAGGAAAGATGGAGAAGATAACTCTTGAGGAAGGAACCTGTCTTGACAAAATCGAATGGGAGGAGAACTTGGACTTTGGTCTACTTTATGAGGTGAAATATGAAGGGTTGTTACTGAACAAGACCATATATTAGGTTATCAAGTAACATCACCTTAGCTCATTTCTAAAGATGGAGGGTCCCGCTGTCTCATGACTCATTAGAGCCTTATATACTCATCAGTACGTAATTAAGGGCTTTAATGATATACTATTGATGTATTTTGGAGGTAGATTCACTCTTATCAGCTCTAGTATGATTGCGAGCATTATCAACATACCTCATTCAGGAACTCAGCTCCACAAATCTAGAGATAAAGACATCGTCATTATTCCTGAAGATTGGGAACTCCCAGCCAACTACATATTAGGGGAGATTGCTACTAGTGGAATGTCATGGACATCAAGAATGTGTAATGACCTGGTAGTGAAGTTGCTGCTACCCAAGACTGGCTCGTTGACTAGCTGCACATACTTCAAAAGTTGGGTGGTCTACCATATGGTAGAGGGTAAGAAACTGAATTGGCATGTGATGATCCTTCATCACTTGACAAAAGTTACTACCATCTATCACTATGGTTACCTCATAACTAAGATTATGAAGGCAGTGAAAGTCGATGTAGGCAAGTTTATGGGGGAGTCCGGAACTCAATTTTACTAGTGAAGAGAACACTTGAAATGTCTCACTTTAGCAAGCTAGCTTACAATTAGGTCCATGCTAGGTACACTAAGGCACAATAAAAGCGAAAGCTAAAGTGTGTACCGATAGTATTACCTGAGGACATCAGCAAGGAGGACGAGGATCAGTTTATGGTGGACTTTGACGAGGATACAAACTTTGATGAAGTTCCCATTTCCAACATACTAGAGAAGATCCATACTTCCTCTACAGCTCAAAAGGCTGGTTCCTCTAAGGCTAAGGGGAAGAGTCTAGCCAAGTCCAATGAAGCTCCTGTTCAGCATCAGAGAAGGAAGATGCAAACCAAATTCCACACGCAAAGGGATGCGAAGGCTAAATTATTAGCTGAACAGCAAGCTGAAGATAAGGAGATGGAGACTAAGGCCAATGAGACCTTGCACCAAAGGAAGCACAAAATGGTCTTCTCAAATGATACTGAGGAGCAGGGTGAGGCCAAGAAGTTTAAGGAAGAGGACAAGGATGTGTCCAACACTGCTGAGAATATTGAAGAAGTATTTGCCAAGCTTAAGGGCACTTAGCATAAGCATTCTGCTACCACAAGGCCTCTGCAGAAAAATATGTAGGAGGTAAGCAGTGAGGCAAATGCTGGAGGAACTTTTATCCAGATATCCGAGGATTCTGATTCTCAGGATTCCAGTATCCCCACCCCAAATTTTACTCATGTTGAGGAGCCTTATTCTTAGCATGAGCAACCTTAAGATGATCCATCCTTTGATCAAATAGCCAACCGAGAGGTTCCTCAAAAACCAACCCCTCTTTCTTTTCTTGTAAATCCTTCAAACCCTTCTCTTGTAAATTCTCCTATTTCTAATTCTAACTCTTCACATTCCCCAATTCCAATTTTTTCACCTTCTAATAACTAAGATTCTTTTCCTTCTCCTCCACCTTCTCTTGTACATTCTCAACCAATAACCAATTCTCAAAGAGCCATTGAACCTTCTATTCCACTTAAACCAAAATTCTCAACTATACATAACTCTTAACCTACCTCTTCTTCAAACCCATCCACAACCCCTTAACCCCTCTAGTTAGGGAAGTTCCTAATGCTGAGAACTCTGCTCAGTATGATAAAGTAATTGGTCAGAATGTCGAGGCAAATTTTACAGCTAGTGACGCACCTGAACCTAGTAGTAAGCCAGCAATGGCTGATACATCTTTCCTAGCACAGATCCATGAGTTAGCTAGAAAGTAATTTCCTACACTCAGGACTGATGCTGAATTAGATGGAGCAATAGGCAAATTGCTACTCACTCAAGAATTGACGGACTTATCGTCCAGGCCTAAGGTAAATTTGCCTGAATTCGAATAGCACATAAGTGTGACTAGAGACTCTCTATACTTTGAGGAGTTTGAGAGAATCTAAGGTAGCTTGTTGGTTATTCTAAATCATCTGGCAAAAGAGAGTGACAAAAGCCTGGTAGATAAAATGGTCCTAATTCTGAATGGGTTAATGGACTTTGCATCCCAGCTTGGGGCAGCTACTACATTTATCCCCACGTCTACTGTGATAGTGAATGCTATTGTAGGAAAGAAAAAGGGTAGTTTTGATGCTGCTACTGAGTAGCTTAGTCTCTTGACTATCAATATGGCTACTTAAGTGACACAAATCCATGAGCTTTGTAAGGAGCATGCCAAAATAAAGAGGCTAACCGATCGTAAGATCGAGGAAGTCTCGAAGGAGGTAGCATCTACTAAGGACATGAGCCATAACATTCGAAGCTGGTGGAATCCGAGTCCCGATTCTTGCTCGTTCATGATAATAAGCAGGATGAAGTCCTCAAGCTCCTCAAGGATATATCTAACAAGCTGAACAAGGCCCCTGTTATTGATCTTGATCCTCTCCACAGCAAGATAGACACCATTTAGTGAGAGGTTAGTGATCACATCACGGAAAAAGTTTCTTCTTCACAAAAGTTTCTAGTATCCAAGATGGGAAAGATATTTCCAAACATACCAATGCCTAGTGTGCCTCCAACTGAATCCCTCTACCTTGAGACTGGAATGTCACTCCATAAGAAGTTGAATGTTGGTAAAACTGAGGTGGAAGACCTAACGAAGAAGGTGGACATGCTACTAAGAATGGGAGAGCTGGATGAAAAAGAAATAGATTACACTTCTAAGAGTATCGAAACCTTTGGTCTCAAGCTGCTTGACATTGAGGTACAGATGAAGATTGCACTGGCAGCAACTGACTTTCGTGGTCTTCTTCAGTGTTTTCAATAGTTTGCCAGTCGTGGCTTCGACCAGATAGCTCATCTCTCACGCTGCCATCATCTTCTTCTTAGCGAGCTTAATGACCAAGACTTCCTCTCTACAAAAGGCAAGGAGTAATTGGAGAAAGAGATTTCCCCTGCGATTATAGGCTAGCAAGAGAGCTTCCAAGCTACACTCTACACCTATAATGTCTGTCTTGATCAAATTGTTCAAGGTCAGATAGCAAAGGTGGAGAAGGTAGCTGAAGATGCTCTCAAAACGGAAAATCTTAACAAGGGATCTCTTCCGAGGAATGCTCATCCAATGAATCCATCTAACAAGAACAAGACTGCAGGATCTTCCTCTTCAGCTTATAAAAAGTAGTTTAGGCCATGATCCAATAGATGTAGAACTTGTAATAGGAACTTTTTATAATCTTAGCTCAGGTTATGTTTTATGTACTGACTAAGTCATTTTTTATATTAATAAAAATACAAGTTCCTACCTCAAGTTAAGATCTTCTTAACTTTTTATGCTGAGTATGATTTCTACTGTGCATTTAACTATGTGATACAGGAAAATATACAAGAGACCAAAACCTTTAAAGATAAGTTGAAGTAAGATGAAGTCCCAAATCAAAGAAGATATCCTCTAAGTATAGGGGAGCTGAGCCGCTTGTAGAAGACTCACTCAGTATGGGGGAGCTCAAGCTGACTAAGGGAAGTTACTCAGTATAAGGGATTTCATACATCGCTTTTAGTTATTCTGTAATCTTTAAACTATTTATTCAATTAACTTCTTCTACTACCTTATTTGCTATCTTTCCAAAATAGGGGAGATTGTAGAACCCGAGTTAATAGTACTTCACAGTACTGAGTAGTTTTGGAAATAGTAAATTGACTAGGATAGTGAAATTAATTGAATACTAAGTAGACTCTTAATTTATGAAGCTATTTTGAGTTTATTCAAGGGAGAATAACTTAGTGTGTTGGATGATTAATTAAGTTATAACTTAGAGTAAGAAAAGCTGAGTCTATGCTGATTATTACATAGTTTAGAATTATGTCACTCAGCTTATGTTGAGTCTCTGCTTTTATTTAATTGAAAGTACGTTTTACTTGGCATGTAGAGATGCAATGATACATGTCCTACTAACGTTGTTTTTGATGGAACGAAATATTCTTTTAGTGCTTTTCAGGATAAAAGGCGTTGAAATCAAAGAAACATTCCTATAGTCCTCACAACTTCAAAAATTTCAATACAGCTATCAAAGATTCCTCACTATAGTCCAAGTAAAAGGAATTTCTATTATGCTCCACGTCTCAAGTGTCTCCGCATGATTATGCCAAAGTCAACAAGGTCATCCAACAGGAAGACTCCACGTTGCAATTTAGCGCACCTCTCTCAAATCCAGATTGATTGAAGACAAATGAGAATTTGTCAATGGAATTTTATCATACATCAACGTTCAAATTCCTATCTCTAAATGTCCTAGAATCTATCTCCAACGGGAAGATTCGAAAGATTAAAGAGATGAGAAATTGAAGAACAACGATCTCGTAAAGTTTGCAACTACTTCTCAGAGCTTCAAAGTATAAATAGAAGACTAGAGTAGACATTAAAACTTGGTGAATCACCTCGAATTTCTTAAGAGCTAAAACGCTGCGCAAATCACTCTAACTTCTAAAATAAATTCCATCACAATCAATCAAGCAAACATCAATCATCTTATCTATTTGTAATAGAGAGAAATAGCTTAGATTAACATTGTAAGGATTCAACATTTCTATAAGTTGAATTCAGTTTGTACTTCTATATTAATCTGAGTGTTAGTTTGGGAAGGGTACCCAAACTGAGTTGAACGGTAGTTAGAAAGGAAGGTACTTTTTGTAATCATGTCTACCTGCTGTAAAGGCTTCTCCGCCTATTGAAGGAATGAATCACCGGTGGATTAAAGATTCTAAGAGACAATATCTAGGAACTGGTGGTAGGCTAGGGGCTGAATCAGGATAAATCACAGGTGTTAACATTCTAACTCTAAGCATTCAGCCTCATCAGTGAATTTCTCATTCATCTCTCTTATTATCATTCTCACTTGTTATCTAATCTATGCTGAGTGAGTCTTACTCAGCTAAAGATTGAAGATAAATTGTGCTAGTGAAGCTGAGCAGTTTATAACTTTTTATATCGCACTTAGCACTCATATAAAAATTGAGCTTGGTAAAAGATTTTGGAAAAACTTAAAAGTAACCAAGATAACGCATTCACCCTCCCCTCTACTGTTGTTTATAGCTTGTTTACAATCCAACAACAGGTTTGAAGATACTTGTACTGCTACTACAATAAGACATGACACCAACACATGGATATAGTTATTTCCGATAGCAGTCTCTAATGTATTACCGAAATACATTCATGTGTTAACTCAAGGTACCACCTTCAGCTCATGAGATCGGCTGCTTGGATCTAATCCAAGGAGTAAGCCTATACACATGTTGGTCTGTTCGCTTCATTGATGTCAAGTCTCAATGAAACTATGACTAGGGATATTTAGACTATTCATAGTAACACGTATGTGTAGTTCTCACACCACTCCCACTATGTCCTTGCAATTTTACGCTATGAAGTAGTCATGAACTTTGTCTTATCAATGCGCATATGTAATACCACATATATATGATACAAGTGAGATACATAAATTAAACAAAAGCGCTGATAAATAAGAAAGATGCCTTTATTAATAATAATAATACGAAATTGTTTGTACATTATAACTAATTAAGATATATCGCCCTAATTGCCTCTAAGGCGTACATCATGTCTAACACTTTTAACTTTGTTTGTGAGAGATAAAATATTCCTTTGATGCTTTTTAGGTAAAAATTCCTGGAATTAAAGAAGATATTCAAGTGGTGCTCACTACCAAAAGTTGTCTATACAAAATGTTGGAGATTCATCGCTAGCATCCAAGGCAAAAGGCATTTTTTGACAAGCGGCGTGTTGCCAGTGTCTCCGCACCACTCTACAATGTCAACAGCCAGATAAACCACAAGCTTCCACGTTGCATCTCGTGTGTCTCTTTTAGAATGAATTTTCTTGAAGAAATGAGTTTTTAATGCGTCCAGATTAACGGATTAATCTTACACTTCAACGTTCAAATTCTCTGTCTCTAAATATCCTAAAATTTTTTCAAACTATCAAATTTAAAATCTATGAAGAGAAGAGAAATTGGATATCAAGTTAGAACGAGAAGTTTGTAACGACTACTTCCATATCTTCTAAGTATAAATAAAAAACTAAAGCAGAAGTTCAAACTTGGTGAATAACCTCTAATTTCTCAAGAGCTAAAAATACTATCCAAGTAATCCCAACATTCAAAAATTCCTATTTCAAGCAATCAAAAGCAAAAACTCTTCTTCCCATCTATTGGTAATAGAGAGAAATTAGATTAGCTTTAACATTATAAAAGGATTCGATACTTTTTATAAGTTAAAATCCTTCATTCTCAAACTTTCAATTAAAATATGTGAGTCAATTTAGGAATGGTACCTAAACTGAGATTGAATGGTAGTTAGAAAGGAAGATACTTTATGTAATCTCGTCTACCCATTGTAAAGGCTTCTCCGCCTAAGAAAGGAAAGAAACCACTAGTGGATCAAAAGCTCGAAAAGGAATCCAGGGATTGAAGGTAGTCTAGGGGCTGAACTAGGATAAAATCTCAGGTGTTATCTTTCTTAAACCTTTGAATTGAATTTGTTGTGTGTTGATCATTCATCATCTCTATAAGTTATCAGTTTCACTTCAAAAACCAATCCAAGCTAGGTAGGTTACTCAGCACAGATTGAAGATAAACTATATCAACAAAGCTAAGTAAGTTACTCAGCACAGATTGAAGATAAACTATATCAGCAAAGCTGAGTAGTTTATAGTTTTTTTTACCTAAGTGCATAACATACTTAAACTCAGCATGCATCTAAAAACTTAACTTGAAACCAATTTTTATAAATCTTAAAACGAACCAAGTAATCGCATTCACCCCCTCTGCTCGATTGTTTAATCTAAAGCGGACCAACAATTTCATTAACAATGTCAATACTCAATATAAAGATAAGCGTATCAACAACATAAAGATAAATAATTAAACACATCTCATCAATTATTTTAGTATACACACACATATCCTCATCCAGAGATAAAAACCCATCTCCTTTCAAATTTTGTTCAAATTTCTCATGTCATTGTTTAGGTGTTTGTTTAAATCATATAAAGATTTTATTAACTTTCATATTTACCCTTCTTTCTTGGGTTCATTACAACCCTAGTATTTCACCATATAGATCTCTTCATCTAAATCATCATTGAGAAAGACAATTTTCACATTCATTTGATGGATTAAAAGATTTTAAATAGAAGCTAAAATAATTAAAATTCGAATAAAAGAAATTATAGTCACCAGAGCATATGTATCAAAATAATTAGCATTTTCTTTTTAAGTAAAATCCTTAGCAATAAGAAGAGCTATTAATTTTTCAATAGAACCATCATGAAAATGTTTCTTTTTTAAAATCCATTTGCAACCCTTCCGGAGGAAAATCAACTGAAATCCGATTCCATTTTCAAAATAGAATTAAGCTGGCTTTTGATAGCTTTATACCAAAATTTTGACTCGAAAGATGAAATAGTTTCAAAAAAGGTTTTAGGTTTGTCTTCAACAAAATACATATGAAAATCATTACCAAATGATTTTGCCTTTGTAATTCTCTTGTCTTCCCTCAAAATATCATTTTAGAAAACAAGTGCAATTGGGTCAGCATCTCAGACAATACTAGAAGTTGGAAATTCTCTACTCTTAAATGCAAAATCATTTTCAAAGAATTATGCATTCTTTGTCTCAATTTCACTTTCATACACAAGAAATCTATAGGCAATATCATGTTCCTCATAGCATATGAACACACTATCAAAAGTTTTTTAACCTATTTTCCTGTTCTTAGGTTAGGTTAGGGAAGAAGAACCTCAACAAGATACCTTGACGCATTCAAATATTTCAAGTTAGGAGAGTAATCCTTATATAACTCTTATGGTGTCTTATTGGTCTTCCTTAGCAAGACACCTTCCCACTTTCTCTCACAATCTTACAAACTTATAAAGAAAATTTCAATTTAAAATAAAATCATTCTCTTTGAGTTTTCCATGTAGGATAAAAGTATTTTGAAAATAACTCAAAACTTCAAGTTTTCCAATAATAGTATCAATTGTCTGAACTTTGTACCAGTTGTCACCATATATCCAATGTGTCAACTGTGTCAATTGTGTAAACAACATTATGAGATGGATTCATCAAGGTGTTTAAGCATGTTATATTTGAGAGATCAACATGTTGTTCAATATTTCGAGGGCTTTAATGGACTTTTGATTTCAAGTTTTCAAGGCCATTAATATATTAGTCTAATACTATACTCATGTCAAGAAAATACACATATTATTGTTGTTCCATATATTTTGTATGGAAAAGATTTGATTAATTGATCAAAACGGATGATCGAATAGCACTCATGAGTTCAGATCATTAAAATTTCTATCAACTAGGGAAGATACACAAGAAGTAAGACATAATGGTTTAATGGTAAACGCTTGCAATCTAAAATAATGGAAACAGAATACCAATAGCCAAAGTCTTTCTTCAATCGAAGTATGATAAAGTAACCATTTCAACCACAATACGCGTATAATCCAAGGTAATGTCTCACATACTGATCTATCCCATAAACTCCAACTCAGGAATTTTGTGGTGGCATTGCGAGAACAAGTTTCCAGATAGCCCTTGAGTGGATTCAAGATTTTTATGTCTTTCCGGTTTTTCATTTTTCAATTTCAAGAAAAAACATAGGTAACTTCAGAAAATACATAATTTACAGAAATTAATTAACAACACAACTTGTAGGCACACCAAGTACTTACATTATCTATGAACTTCCACTGGGAGATTGAAAATTAGTCGTTTAATATTAATAAATTATACGCCCTAAAGGCTACAACACACAATAGCCAAATTCAGTCCTTTTTAGCTGAAGAACTATGCATCCTCGCACATCAGTTATAAAGAACAATCACATCACAAGAAGCGAACTTTGAAAAACTCATCAATTTGTTTGCCATTTTAAAGCACATCATTTGTTCTTTGGTTACAAATCTGTATTTTTATCCTTTCCAGCACTTTCCCATTTTCAAGCAAGAACCTCAGAAAGCCGAAAACATGTCCGCTGCAAACATCATTTTTCAACCCGGTTATCTCTACAGTCTTCAGATGGAACTCCAGACAATTATAAGTTACTGTCTGTGATTGCCAATAATTCTGACCAATAACTTTGAAGATCAAACTTTTTAATTCAGTACAGAACTGCATTACAATGATTCTATTAGGGGAACAGAAAGGGTACTATTAACTTTGTAATTTGACCTTTTAAGTTCGTAAATTATACCTCTATTGTGTTATGATTCGCCGAAAAATTTATCACCAATTTCTCCAGCTGACATGAACTTAAAAGTAGACTAGCTATTCCGGGAAGAGCTTCTTCATCAAGTAAGCAAATGTTAAAAATTAAACATTTGCGATTTGATGATACAGATGGCTTAACTTGTGGCTTCCATGTTGATAGAACCTTACAACATTAACCCCAAAATCAAACAAAATTAATTTGTTCAATTGTACTATCAAAGGAAAAAACAGGATAGTGTTGGTCATAATACCAATTCAAATTTTGTTGTAGAAAATTAACAAACAAGGGAAATAAGATATCTAGTTAAGAAAACATTGGAAGATCCAAGACATGCATCACTCCTATTTTCTCACTTATTATGACATTAGTCTAATAAGATATCTACTAAGCACTCTAAAGATGTAGTATTAGCAACCATTGGATTGTGTCTGACATCTCATTTTATGAAATCATTAGAGCATTATCCTTCAATCTATAAGAATCCCAACATTGCAATCATATGCAAAATGCAGAGTACACAATATTATTAATTAAGTAAAATTATAACCAAATGGCAATTGCTGCTCTAATTCCTCGAGTTAGGAAAATAATGATGACAATCAATATCACATAACATTCAACAATTTGGTAACTTTTCGAGGGTCTGGAAAACCTTCTCAATTAATCAAACGAAACTATTGAAGACATTAAATTAATAGTCAGTCACAAAAGAACAAAGCATTTAAGAAGAATTAGCAAGTTAGAAGGTTAAAGTATAAGAAAGTGACCTGCAAACACCAATCCCCTAATATGAGTTCCTTAGCAAGATAAACATTTTCAAGAAGCTCCTTCATGGTGTTTTGCCAGTCAGCTGCAAAACCTTCTTCGTCATCATTGTCAGGAGTTCCCTGCCGAAGATCTAATGTAACAGTAACCAAACTGGACAGATTCTTCAAAATCAACTCGTTATCAGACCAATACCCCGAAATTTCCAATTCCTCGATAAAAGGACCTGAAATCTCAAGAGGATTTTCATTTTCTACAGAAGTATAATGATCATCCACCACTAGAATTTTCAAATGAGTATTCCCAGAAAGATCAAGCTTATAAACCGCAAAACAACCGATCAATTTCAAAGAATGAAGGATAGGAGTTCCTTCCAGAATGTTTAAGATCAATTCATCACTTAAAGTAGCATAACCAATACTCAATTCCTTCAGCGATCCCCATGAAATTCTCCCTTTAGGTTTAAACTCGCATAAATTAGTCCTAAAGCTAACCAAATGAGAATTCTTATAAACATATTCCGGTAAAATGTAGCCCTTACAGTCTCCAACTTCAACGATTTCCCCAAACTCATCCCAATCCAGAGTAAGATCCTCGACTTGCTTTTGTAGAGCAACTGAAAGCCAAGAATCCATTGGACAACGCATGGTATTCAACACGTTGTCCTGGGATTTGAAACAGAATTTGTTGATCTTAGAGGCAGAGAAAAGAGTTAGGGTTTTATTGATACTATCGATTACATAAAAACGCGATTCAAAGAAGAGAGAATCCAGCTCAAGGAAATTGTATTGACGGCTAGGGTCCAGAAGAAGGAAATCATCGCGACTGAAGATGAGATTGGGAAGATGCGTCCAAAGAAGTTGCCATCTCTTTGATAAAACAGAGGTTTTAACAGCTTCTTTGGTTGAAGGTAAGAGAGAGAGGATATGGTGGAGAAGAGAATCAGGTAACTCACTGATATAGTCATTTAATGGAATCTCCATTAATGCTATTATCTTCTTTCTTGGACTTGCTATGGCTTCTTGCTTGCTTACTTGCCTGTATTTCAGTTTCATTCAATGTGTTTGTTTCAGATGTAGAGGAAAATAACGTATATGAAACGGTTCATTTATACGTCACTCTCTAATTAAATATATTTTTTATATCAATAGTGCCAAATTTTACATATAATATTTATAAATGGGTAGTTATTACATATTAGTTAATAAATATTTTTAAATGTATTAAATATTACGTTATTAGACAATTTAAGTAAGTCGGTCGTGGTCTTGTTAGGATCATGTAAAACTCATCACTATCAAGTTAAAATGTTATGTCGTGTCGATTTGGAATCATATTTTTGTCTGACTTGTACAAATATTAGGAAAGATGTACAATAATGTTTATATTTATGTCTTATGTAAAGATTACTGAAGTTATATGGTTAAGTTAGTATTTATATAAAACTATACTCAAGTATAGTTGCATGCCTTATGTAATAGAAATAGAAACTAGTTGTTATAGTTTTAGGGGTTATTTAGTCTTTACTTAAATAGGTTTGTTAAGAGTTGGTTAAACTGCAAATATAAAGCAACTACACTCAACTCTAGAATTATCTTTTTTTTTTTCCTGCATTGTACTTTTCTCTCAAGCTTTTCCTTCTAATGAAGATTCAATTTCTCTTCGAACTCAGTTTCTTTACATGGTATCAGAGCATTAGCTTGAAGCTTCAGCGATAATATTTCTCTTCTTTCTTTCTTAGTTTTACTTTCCTTCTTTCTTTCTGACAGTGAGCTCGAAACACTTGATTTGTTCATCTATGCTTGTTATTGGTGAATTCCTTTCTTTCTGAAAGTTTCTCTTTGGGTTAATTACAGTTTTACAATGGCTGGAAGAAATTAGAGGAATGATGAGAATAGCCCTTTTTATCTTCACCCAGGTGAGAATCCGTCCTTGGTCTTGGTTTCTCTTCTTCTTGATAGGTTTAATTACCACAGTTGGGTTAGGAGTATGAGAATGTCATTAATGTCAAAAAACAAGCTAGAGTTTGTTGATGGGATTATAGCGAAGCCAGGTATGGGTAATCCTAACTACTGTCTCTGGCGTGGTTGATTAAGCCCTTGAATCCCTCGATTGCACAGACTGCTATGGGTTTTGAAATGGCAGAGAATCTTTAAAAAATTTAAGGGAAAGATTCTCTCAATCAGATGTATATCGCATTGCTGATTTGCAAAGTGAGATTTTTTCTATTACTCAAGGTGCTAGGCCCATTACCGAATACTTTGCTTCTTTGCAGAGTCTTTGGGATGAGTTTACGAGTTTGAGTCCAATTCCTGTATGCGTTTGTCAAGGTTGTTTCTGTAATGTTTCTACTACAATGAGGAAAGGGCAAGAAGCAAATTAGGTAATTTGTTTTTTGAAAGGATTGAACGAGTCTTTTTCAGGGGTTAAGGCTCAGATCATGGCCATGGATTCGCTTCCTGGTATAAATATGGTTTTTTCCTTACTCTTACAGTTTGAAAGGGAATTCTTGTTTCCTAATAAAGATAATAGTAAGGAGTTAGCTTTGCAAGAAGTGGTTTCTTTTGCGCAAAAAGGGAATTTTGGTAACAATAGGTTTCATGGGGAGAGTTTTAGGAACAATGGAGGAAATTTTAATGGCAATGGTCATGCTAATGGTAATGAGCATTATGGTGGTGGTGGAAATGGAAATGGGCAGTTTCAGCAGCAATCTTTTAGGAGACAAGGTTTTCCTAATGGTAGAAAGCAAATGAGTTGTTCTTTCTGCAATGGGAATCATCTGGTAGTAAACTACTGGAGGAAAAATGGGTATCCACCTCATATGAAGGCAAGATTCGTAAGAGCTAATGTAGCAGCAGCCTCTGTGGAAGAGGTTGATCAAGATTTGTTAGAACAGCAATTTTGCGAGGAGCAGTTTATTGAAAATGAATAGAATTATTTTAACAATATTCATTCACAAGCGTTTGTTAATGAGGTTAAAGTGGTTCCTACAATGCCTTCTCCGGTGCCATCTTCAAATGTTTTTTTTGCAAAGCAACTAGGATAGTTAAATCAGTTAATTTAGGTCCAAGCTCAACAGCTGATTTCACAACAACAAAGTCATGCTTATGCAGGATCAGCCAGAATTTTCAATTCACAGCTTGTTAATTCTTCAAAAGCTATGTTTACTGTTCAAAGAAGCTCAACTAAAAATTGTTCAGATTCAACAGGTAATATTATTGTTAAAAATGCTTTTTGGATTGTTGATACAGGTGCGAGTAGTCATGTCATTGGTTCTTTTGAAAACTTGGTTAATGTTAGAACTACTAGTCATTGGCATGTTTTGTTACCTAATGGATTGCAACTGAGTGCCACTCAGATAGGTGATATATTTTTTACTGAGAAATTTATGCTAAAGGATGTGTTATATGTTCCTGCTTTTAGTTATAAACTATTGTCTGTGAAAAAACTGTTTGAGACATTGCATTGTGAGTTATTATTTACCTCCCTTGTTTAATACAGGACTTTGCAACCAAGAAGAAGATTGGTTCAGGTAGGGTTGTAAATGGCTTGTATCACCTTGAGATTGATAAGTTTGATGTGTTGCATTTAGATTCTGTTTTTAGTTTTGCTACTAGTTGTGATAAACAAAATGTATGGCATTATAGACTTGGACACCTTTCTAATAAAAGAATTGCTATTTCGAATAAGATTTGTCCTGATATTTCTATTGAATCTGACTTTATTTGTGAAATTTGTCCAAAAGCTAAGCAAAAAAGACTAGCTTTTCCTGTTTCAAAAAGTCATAGCCTGAATACTTTTGATTTGATTCATATAGATATTTGGGGTCCCACAAATGCTTCCTTAGATGGTTTTAAGTATTTTGTGACCATAGTGGATGATTACTAGATTTGTATGGGCTATCATGGTTAGAGCTAAATTTGAAGTCTCTAATGTTTTTAAGCAATTTTGTTTAATGGTTAGGAATTAGTTCAGCAAAAGTGTGAAAATAATTAGGACAGACAATGGTCCAGAATTTTTGTTGAATTTGTTTTATGCTGAGAATGGTATCTTACATGAAGTTTCATGCGTTGAAACCCCATAACAGAATGGTGTTGTGGAGAGAAAACATTAGCATATAATGAATGTGGCTAGGAGTCTTAAAATTCAAAGTAATTTACCTGTAGGTTTTTGGAATTTCTTTATAGGTCATGTTGTTCACATTATTAATAGAATTCCTCCACCAGTCTTAGGAGAAAAAAGTCCTTATGAGATGCTGTATAGAAAAATGCCAAATTATAATCATCTAAAGGCTTTTGGTTGTCTTTGTTTTGTAAATATTTTATATAGAGAAAGAAAGGAATTTGACAACAGGGCAGAGAAGTGTATATTTCTGGGTTATATAGAAGGTGTCAAAGGTTATAGTGTTTATTGTTTAGAATCTTGTAAAATCTTTGTCTCTCGAAATGTTATATTTCATGAGAATGTTTTTCCTTATTTGAAAGAGAAGGATATTGACTGTGTAAATGAATCCGTTATGTATAATACTAAACACTCTATTAACAATAACATTAATGTTATGAAAAAAAACTTTGATAATGAGATTAGTGATGTTAATTTTTTAAGTAAAAATGTTAGGAAACATATACAGCCTAGTTATCTTAAAGATTACCATTGTTTCCTACTTGAATCCAAAGACACTAAGATGCTAGAGAATGAAAAATTATATCCCTTATCTATTGTCTTAGATTATAGAAAGTTATCTATAGAACATAGAACTTATTCATTACAAATAACAGCAGAAACAGAATCTAAAAACTTTCAAGAAGTAGCAAAGTTTGAAAACTAGACTAAAGCTATGAATAGTGAGATAGAAGCTTTAGACAGTAATAAAACTTGGGATATAGTGAGCTTACCTAAAAACAAAGAACTAATAGGTTAAAAATGGGTCTTTAGGATTAAAAGGAAAAGTGATGGGAGTATAGAAAGATACGAGGCTAAACTTGTAGCTAAACGTTACACTTAGCAACATGGGATTGATTACATGGAGACTCTCTCTCTTGTAGCCAAAATTACCATAGTTAGAATGCTTTTAGCACTTGCAGCTAAAAGAAATGGATCTTGGAATAATTGGACATCAACAATGCATTTCTTCATGGAAGCCTTGAAGAAGAAATATACATGGAGCTGCCACCAGGTATTTCTGCCAACTCTATCCCTAATGTAGTTTGCAAATTAAAAAAAGTCCCTATATGGACTAAAACAGGCCAGTAGGCAATGGAATAACACTCTAATAGAATCTTTGATTAAAAAGGTTTCAGTCAGTCTATAGCTGATCCATCCCTGTTCATTAAGAATATTGATGATGTCTATATTGCCTTAGCTGTTTATGTAGATGACATAATAATAGCTAGTAATTGTGAAGATGCAGTAAAAGATATTAAGATGTATTTGCACAACTGTTTTAGTATAAAAGACCTTGGGAAACTTAAGTTTATATTAGGTTTGGAATTGGCAAGAAGTGAAAAAGGCATTCATTTGTACCAAAGAAAGTATACTCTGGATCTTTTAGCAGAGTATGGTCTACTAGATTCAAAGCCTTGTTCAACACCAACTTCTGTAGATCAAGCAGATTACAGAAAAACAAATAAATTGATAGACAATAGCAATTACAGACAGCTTATAGGAAAATTGCTCTACTTAACAAATACAAGGCTAGACATATCCTTTACTGTCCAACAATTATCTCAACATCTTGAAGAGCCATATGAAGCACATCAAATAGCAGCACATAGGATTCTAAGGTATTTAAAAGGAAAGCCATTACAGGGTCTTTTCTTCTCAGCAACTGAAGATGTTCAGATTAAAGGATTTACTGATTCGGATTGGGCAAGTTGTAAAGAATCAAGGAAGTCCATTACAGGGTACTGCATCTTCATGGGGGAGTCACTTGTGTCTTGGAAAGCCAAAAAACAAAGTACCATTTCTAAAAGCTCAACAGAAGCTGAGTACAGAGTCATGTCCACTACTTCTGCAAAAATACAATGGTTATTATACTTATTAAGGGAATTTGGAATTGAATTAAAAACTCCTACCTTACTTTTCAGTGATAATCTATCTGCTATGCACATAGCAAACAACCATGTGTTCCATGAGAGAACTAAACACCTTGACATTGATTGTCACTTTGTAAGATCAAAAGTGCAAGATGGAATTATTCACTTAATGGTGGTCACTTCTACAAATCAACTAGCTAACATGTTCACATAGCCACTGCAATCTCCAAAATTCTTGAAGCAAATAAATAGACTTGGTTTAATGAGCATTCAGTAAAAGCTCATAATGTCCATCTTGAAGGGGGCTGTAAAGATTACTGAAGTTATATGGTTAAGTTAGTATTTATATAAAACTATACTCAGGTATAATTATATGCCTTATGTAATAGAAAAAGAAACTAGTTGTTATAGTCTTAGGGGTTATTTAGTCTTTACTTAAATAGGTTTGTTAAGAGTCAGTTAAGCTGCAAATATAAAGCAGCTACACTCAACTCTAGAATTATCTTTTCTTTCTCCTGTATTGTACTTTTCTCTCAAGCTTTTCCTTCTAATGAAGATTCAATTTCTCTTCGAACTCAATTTCTTTACATCTTATTAGGATTATTGTCCAAAATAAAACAAACTTTCAATCCCAAAAATATTAGCGCGAAATAATGTTGCATTTATGTTTTTTGAGTCATGCTTTTGGATGACTAGTACAATTATTTGGAAAAATGTAATTATGATATTTAAATAAAAAGTTATATATTGTTGGATATAAAATATTAATCCAAAAGTGAAATTCAACATATGGTATTCAAAGTGGCTGCCTTCCACTTCCAGAGCAGCAATCCAATCTGCCCCTCGTTAGCTCCCTCTTACGGCCAAAGTTAAGGATTTTCTCTTTAAAGATGGAGTACAATAGAACCAGGAGCTGTTGGCAGCCTTGTTCATCCCGAAAGAAGTGGCGCTTATCAATCGAATTTCCATTCCTTGGACACCGCAAGATGATGTGATTTACTGGAGATATGAGTAAAATGGAATATTTTCCGTAAAGTCTTGCTATTATGAGTTTTGCAAAGCAAGGGGGGCCCTATTCCCTCAAATTTCATGCATGAAAGCTGGAATCGGATTTGGGATTATAAGCTACCTGCTAGAATTGCCATTTTCTTATGGAGAATAGCCAAAGATTCGCTGCCATCTTTGTTGAGTTTTAGTCAAAGGCATATTCAAGTTAACACAATTTGCTCTCTATGCTGAGATGGGATGGAATCAAGCTACCATGCTCTGATTTCTTGCAGCTTCTTGCTATCCATTTGGTCGGAGGTGTTCGGAGAAGGATGGCTGATCTCAGTAACAAACATGTCATACTGGTGGAGTTGGCTGATTAGAAAGATGCCGCAAAGGTGGAGGAGGCGATGAGCATTCCTTGGGCAATTTGGGCGTGAAGGAACCACTAGGTTTGGAATGGAAAATCCAAGCCTAACTTTCAATTTATTCAACACGGTTTAGGCTTCCTTAATGAGTGGAGAGCCGTGAACAAACCCCCCACTCCAGAGATAGCCCGCGGCTGTCCTTATAAATGGTAGAAGCCACTGTTGCTTTGGTTCAAGTGCAATGTAGATGCAAGCGTTTTCAATGGAGGAGCAAGATTGGGTCATGGATGCGTAATTCGAGATCATTTTGGGGTCTTTCTAGCTAGTCAATCAAGTCTTCTACAAGCTCAAGGCGATCCTTTTTTTTCCAGAGGCTATTAGTTGTAGTGAGGCGCTGAGCTGGCTGAAGCAATTGCGGCTTGATAACATCATTCTAGAATTAGATACTGTTAACCTAGTTAACATTTTAAACAATAATTCAGTTTTTCTAGCGCCCATAGGGGCTATTTTTTCATATTATAAGTCACTTTTGACTAGCTTTCACAGCATTAAAATAGTTCACTCTCTCAGGTCTGCGAATCGGGCCGCTCATTTGTTAGCAAAAGCAGCTAATTCCTCGACAGGAAAGGGGAAATGGTTTCATGTTTGTCCACCTTTGATTGGAGCCGTTATTAACTCTGATTTGATTTAATAAGACGATCTTTCTTCAGTAAAAAACATATTAATCCAAAATATATTTTATGAAATATATCATATAATATATTTTTTATTACTGTGTTTGTAGTAGAATATAATTGGTAGAATCCTAAATTAATTATAAATTTCACTATAGTGACATTGTGTTACTATCTATTTTAAAATATAATGAGGTTTACCTAATATTTGATCAGGTACACAGAAGCTATGATTTTGTTATTGATTAAAGTTATAATGCTACAAATGATCAATATATTGTGAGATTATTAGTGTTTATCGACATATGTACCCGTGAGTGAAAGGGATAATGTCATTATAAATATAAGAAATCGATGTTAGCATCTCATGAATTTTCGGGATAATTTTCGGCCTAATGATCACGTTACTCTTACAAGGGCATTATCGAGAGGAACTTATTGACACAAAGTCTGGTCATGTTTAAAATTCAACAAATTTGGAGGGGAATTCTTCATGATCTTATGTTGGTTCCTCCGATATCTCAGATACCTTGAATCATTCGTGTAAAACGGTTATGATAACAAGGTGTAATCAGGCCCCACATAATAAGTGGGTCAAATTAACTCAAATAAAAGCCCATAAGAGTCACTCATAAAGTGAAAGTACACATGACACACTTATAAAGGGCTAAGTTACCATACAACCTCTACATAAAGAGCATCAATTAAACCATAACAAGAGGTAACTAATTTCACTCTCCCATTCATCTTCATTTTATCATCTCCCATTGAGACTTACTTAAGCATCGGACCGGCTATGCTGGATAGCCTAGTCTAGTCTATCTAATCCTGTTGTTATCTTGCACATCTAGCCACTATTGGATCACACAAAATCAAGTGGAGCGGTGAGTGTGGAATTAGATCCATACATTTTCAACTTCTTCATTTTTCAACATCAATTGGTGTGGAGAGCGTTGATCCATACACAAGAACTAGCAATTGACAGCATATTGGGATCTCTACCTGAGTCTTTTGACACTTTCAACCTAAACTATATTATGCAAAGGGTGAACAAAACAGTGGCTGAGTTGCATGGCATGCTTATGTTTGCTTAACGATTTATAAAAACCAAAACTCAGTGTTGTTAGTTAACAAAGCCAATTCTTCAATTGGTAAGAAAAAAATTGAGGCTAAAGGAAGGCAGGGCCAAGAAAGCAAAGATAACGACTAAAGTTTCTTCTAACACTTGCTTCATTTACAACTAGAAAGTACACTGGAAGAAGGATTTCCCCAAACGAGTGGGAAGGTCACCAAAGGATAAGAACGATCCTTCAAGTCCGGGTATATATTTTATAGATATTAACATTATTTTTTAAAATATCTTAGGTATTTAACACTAGATGTGGGCCTCACATTTGTTGTTATATGGAGGTACTACAAAAATAGAAGTAAGTTGGGATCTTATGAAGTAGATCTTCATGTCGGGAATGGAGCATGTGTTGTTGCATTCGAAATCAGAGATATAGACCTAGTTATGCCTACAAGACTTATTATCATTCTTAGAAATATATATCATGTACATGCTATATGCAAAAATATTATATCAGTTTCTATGTTGGACATGTATGGATAACTAATTTTCTATTTGTAATGATAGAATGGATGTTGTTGGTCTTGTTGGCTTGGTGATAATCAATTAGAGAAGGTGAATGAATTAACTTGATTAAAGTTAAGATTTTAAAAAATATTTTAACCCTTTTTTATTTTGTAAGATACTTAAACAATAAATGCGAGATGAGAAACACACTTTAGGTTCACAAATAAACAAAACTAGACATCTCAACTTGTATTCATCTTTTGCAGAATTAAAGAGCCTAGCTAACAAGGTTGACTTCCAGGATTAAAGAGCCTAGTTACCTTCTCGAGGTTGTTTGAGTTGTCTTCTAGGATTAAAGAGCCTAGTTGACGAGGTTGATTTCCAAGATTAAAGTGCTTAGTTGATTTCTCGAGGTTGCTTGTATTGTCTTCCAGGATTAAATAGCCTTCCAGGATTAAAGTGTTTAGTTATCTTCCAAGATAGTCTGGTTGGTTTGAAAACCTGAAATGCAATGTAGCTTTTGGAGTTAGTAGTGCTAATAAGCGCATTTTAACTCCTTGATTGACATTTTGGAAACAAAACATTTTGCGCCTTCTATCAAGAATTAAAAAGAAGAGAAAATTAATTAAGTTGAAGAGACTTGGCTTGTTCCGAAAATACTGTGGAGGGGCCTTTGAAAATGTAGAATTTTCCCTTGCGAGTATCTAGCTTTGAATGCCAGGGAAATAACACTCCCTTGGAGTTACAATTTCTAGGGAGAAAAGATTTATGAAGTAATATTGAGTGAATGAAGGGATATCTGATTATTGGTGGAGAAAGGAGATAAAGAGGATTTATCTTCATTTTAGTAGTAGAGAGTGTGTAAGGTTCTGATATCCAAAATATGTTTTGGAATATTGTTGCTTTTTTAATTTTTAAAATGCAATTTGGAAAATTGATTTGATTTTGATCCCCAAAATGTGGCTGGGAAAAATCTACATGTAAGAAAAAAAAGATTATGAAGTTAGTGATGTGTAAATGCATGTTTTAACTCCTTGATTGACTTTGCGGAAGCAAAATATTTTACCCCGTCAATCAAGAGTTAAAACATGGACAAAATTTGTTGAGTGAGAGAATTCAGTCTTCTCCGAAATATATGTCGAGGTAGAATTGCCCCTTAATTGAATTGTGTATTTCTTGAATGTGACGTGGCAAGATAGTAGCGTGGCAAAATGAAGTCACAAGAAGACAATGGCGATAATATTATGCGACAAATTATTCATGTATATATATGCATGTGAATGAACTAATTTAAATGCTCACATGTATGTTATGTAATTCATTGATTTATTATTTGTATGAATGCTTGTATGAGCATATGACTGCGCATGAGGATGTGGAATTTCTTTAGTTTCTTTGACCTGGATAGCTAGTGCTCTTGGGGTGACTAGGCAATCTGGAGTTGTTGGTTTGGGATTCCTTTAGATTAGTCAACAAGGATGGACTTGGGTCTGAATCAAAATTTGAATTGAGGATGGACCGAAGACTAATTTGAAGCTTGAATCTAGTTTTGGGTAGATTTGGATGAGTTTTCAAAATTTTGAAACTCATATTCCTCTTGAGTATGGCGTCAATGACATTAACATTGGTATTGACTTGATCAATTATTATTAAGCATCGAAGCATGCGAGTTGCTCCCCCCATTGCGACAATCCTTGTTGCGAACAAAATTTAACGTTATTCACCCTTTCCCCCGGGATAGATACCTGATGTCTTTTGATATTTTGAAAAGATGTGATGAATTGAATACTTTTGATTTTTTGTTCTTATTCTAATTTTTGCATAGATTTCCCTCGTGGGTTTTCAATCTATAGGATAGTGTCTTAACTTTTTCCTGGACCACCCTTTCAGGTTTTCAATCAAACAGACTCATCTTTTGCATAGATTATCCTTTTCAAATTTTTCGCGTATCTTCTTTTTTTATTCAAATGTGTTACTTGCAGTGTTTATCAAAATAACACACATTTATCCAATTATAAATATACACATAACATTTTAACAAAACTTACATTTCCATAAATGGAAATAATCAAGCTACAAAAGTATCCAATGATTTAACCCCTGTTGTCAACCCGCCCTTTTGGGTTTTCAAGTTGACATCTAACAATTTTCACTCATTGTCCTAATTTTTTCCCAAAGCACCCTTTTCGGGTTTTCACTTTGACGGAGTATTCCATGAAAGAATACCATAATTTTTACTCAATTGTGTGAAGAGTGACAGCTGACAAGCTTGCTATATAATATCTTTTTTAGAAAAAGAATACCCTAATTTTAGCTCAACTGTATGAAGAGAGATAGCTAGCGGGATTTGTATATAGTCACTTTTTTTATTGTGATACTTTTCAATCATTTAATTCTTTTCTCTATATGTGATAGTGCTTAAGTCAATCTTAGTTGATGGTATTCACGAACTCATTGCCGTTCATGTTCATTTTATACTACTCCTTTTCTGAGAATCTTCTTGATCGCAAATGAGACTTCCCAACGTGGTCTGAACTTTCCTCTAACATCAACTTTGGAGGGTTTCAGGTGCTTTAAAATCAAGTCCCTCACTTTCAAGGGCTGCTTGTAGTGCTTGACTTTGATGTTGGTAAGCTCTAGCCATGCGTTGTTGATACATTTGAAGATGGTCTAGGGCCTTTAGGCAATGCTCATCAATCATATTCAACTTCTCAAATATGGCTTTTGCCCAATCTAACTCTTTCAAACTGGCTTTCATGGCTACCCTTAAATATCTAACCTCAGTTTTCACTAGGAGAACCTCTTCCATCCCATATACTAGGAAGAAGGGGGTTTGATCTGTTGCAGTGCGCATATTGGTTCTATATCTCCAAAGCACAAACAAAAACATATGTGTTTAATTACGGTAAGTAGTCTCCATTTTGGATAAGATTTTCTTAATCAATTTGTTCGTTGATTTCACAGCCCTTTTGGCTTGAAAACTATAGGGAGAAGAGTGATGATGCTCGATGCCAAATTTTCCTAACAGATCGACTATTACCCACTGAAACCGTAACTCCATTATCGAATACTATATGCTGAAACTGAAACTCCGTTTACCATCTTCTTGGCATTTATGTTTCATGAGAGATTCGACCTCTACCCATTTGGAGAAGTAGTCGACCACCATTATGATGTATCAATGCCCATTAGTCGAAGAGGGCCGTGCCTCACAAACAATATCAATCCCCCACACCGAGAATGGCCAATGAGTTGAAAGATTATGGAGATTAGATGAAGGTAAATGACTAATGTCTCTATAGATTGTCATTCATAGCATTTCTTCATCTCAGAGATACAATTGGCTATCATTGTAGTCTAAAAACAACCCTATCATTGAATTTTCTTTGCTCGGACCAAGCCGTTCATGTAAGGACCGCAATCTCCCCCATGGATACGATTCATGGCCAAAGAAGCCTCCTTTTCTGAAAGACAACGTAGAAGCAAGCCATTGTTAGTGTGCTTGAAGAGATCATCCCCGATGATTCTAAACTAAGCAGCCATCTATCAAAGAGATAAATACTTAGAGTCTGTTACTCCTAGTAGGAATTCACCATCTTGGATCAATCAGACTGTGTCCCTATACTAACAATTCTCATTCGTGCTGATAGCAGACTAGATTGCACGATAATAGAATGGCTCTTTGGATGGCCAAAGGGCCACATACCTTTTGAGGACCTTTTGATAAGTGTATAATTACACTTATTATTGTGATATTTTTACTCATAAAATGATGTTGTTTAGAGTCATTTTATACTTCATATAAAAGATTTCACGTGGTATGTAGTTGTTTTTTTTGCAAGTGTAGAAACTAGGTGAATCTTGGGAGTGAAATGAGTGAAATGATCAAAGATGGAATTTTAAGAAAACTAAGTGAAAAAGGTGCAAAAAGATGCGTGGAATGCAAGGAATTGGCTTAGGATCGAAGTTGTCAAAGATCGGTAAAGTTGCAAAGAAAAATCATGAAGAAAAGCATAAGTCACGACCATGTCATGATCGTGATTCCTACTCGCGATTGGCCAAATCACGCTTGCGACTATCTATCACGATCATGACTTGTCATTCTTCACAAACACTCAGTTACCAACTTACATTCACAATCACGACATGTATGTCACGCTCGCGAATCGTGACGGGCTTCATAAACTCTTCTCAACTTCCAACAGCTGGATAAGAATGATCAACCGCCATCAACTGTCAATCGAAGAGACACCTTTTAGAGATAATGTAACCATGAAAAAGTTCCTATCCACTGAAGATAAGGATGAAATCTTACATCCAATCACATTGAAGATGATGCAACCCTTCACCAATGGACATGACTATTCATTTGGATAAACACAACCTTTCACACTCTATAAATAAAGGTTCAAATCAACCATTTCATGCAGAAG
>CATIWQ010567109.1:0-16545 GCA_949673415.1 Euphorbia schlechtendalii | reverse complement strand
GCCGAGACCGAATTCAAAGTAGATATAGGAATTGTGGGAATTGATGACTCCCATTAAAGAGTGGATACGGTTTGATCAACTTCAACTTTCACTTGCATACCTTACAACCTCGCTTTGCTTTCTACTTATACTTTCTATTTCGAAGTTTATGATATGTCTATGTGTCATAATGCGTATTTCGTGTTAAGTCTTTTATATTAATCAAGTTATATGTGTTGGAGTTAATTTTAAGAGTAGTTTCGGGGTTAACAATATCGTGTATAGTCTCTAGATCTGTGATATAACGCTGTTTAGTGAGCCAACATTTTTGGAATGATAACTTGCTAAATGTGGCTATGTGAGAGTGACCTGTACTAAGCATAGTATTGATGTTGTCCAGGTTTATATAATTGTCTTAATTCATTTGCGCTAGGTTTAGAAAAGTTATTTCATGTGTTGCTCTACGGTGAATAATTGAACATCTGGGTATTTTGAACCGAGCCCGATAGATTAGTTTAGTGAATCGTAACATCCTTGTTGAACTTGCATGTTTTCTCTGCTATCCTTGTTTCATAGGGAAAATCTATATAATTAGATTCTCTAATCTTTCATATATATATTTACTCATTTTTCATTCTAACCCTCTTATCCAAAATATTAAATCTATTTTGTTTTCTTTATTCTGTCTTCCTTGTTGATCTTTAGAGCGAGTCTTTACTTGTGGGATCGATATCTTTTAAAACTACATCGTAACTGTATATTCGCAATTATCATCATTTTTCTATCTTGATAAGTGGTATTGATAATACCTATACTTTACGTGAACAAGTTTTTGGCACCATTAATATATAGCCAAACTCTTTGCAAAAAAGTTATTAAATTTATCAGTAGAAAAGTGGCGACCAGCTACCCCATTTTATTGAAGTGTATTTGGGCAGGTTGTTTGGTGGATAAGGCTGTTGGTTTGGAAAAACATTTTCATGGTATGGTTAACATATCCCCCCACTGTCAGATCAAAGTATCTGAATTTTTCTCTTAAATTTGGTTTCAACCATGTGAAAGAACTTGACAAACTTATCACATACATTAGATTTGTGTGTCAGAAAGTATACTCATGTCATTCTAGAGTAATCATTAATAAAAATAATACAAAGAACCGAAACCCGTTAGATGGTGGTGCTGGGCCCCACACATTTGAATGTATTAAGGAAAACATGTTTGTAACTCTATTATTATATGAAATAAAGGTACTACGATGGTTTTTTGCTAAAACACAAGTTTCACTTGTAAAATTTGTATGATTATTTAAAAAAATTGAGGGGAATAATAAACAAAGGAAAGCGAGAGATGAAAGACCTAGGCGTTTGTGCCATGGCCAAAGTTGGGTATGAGGTGTTTTTTTAAGAAAGTAGGGCAGTTCCTTGATGAGTTACTTCATGAACGGAGTACAGAGCTCCGTGCTCAGTACCACGCCCAATGATCTCATTCGTATGAATGTCTTGCAAAAGGAAAAAATGAGGATATATTAGGACAACAAATTTAAGTTCTAGAGTAATATGACTCAAGGATAAAAGTTTGCAAGATAGAGAGGAACATAGAGGCAGTGTTTAAGGGTAATTTTTGGAGAGATGGTAATTAACCTTTCCCCCTTAACTTCAGCTAGGCCCTTGTTTATGGTTTCAATGTGAGTTCGAGAAAAAGTGGGTCTAACAAGATCAGATGGATGATGTGTCATAGTATCAGGGGCCCCGCAATCTAATATTCATTGAGTTTTTAAACATGGTTGAGTTAGGTGGGCTTTTGGTTGGGCTTACGGTTGGGCATTAGTATATGGGCTTGGTTGGGTTATTAGGTGGGCTTGAGGTTGCACGTGTGTGGGGAGGGTATGATCTTGTAGGTTTTGTGTGATTGTTGTTGGGCTTTGGGTGGCTGGTTTATGTAGTGGGCTTTGACTGAGAGTGGGTAGGTTAGGTGTTGGGCTTTGAGGGGAATAAATATATGGGCTTTGAGGGTTTTGGGTGGGTTAGTTTTTGGTTGAGTTATTTTCTATCCTTAATTCTGCCCCTCTTTAGGGTTCATATCATCGATAAGTTCCCCGTTGTTGTTCACATCGTTGCTGCTTGTAACGCCATGATATTTGCTACCATCTTTGCCGCTTTGGTTCTGTGATTTCCGCCACTACTCTTGGTGGCGATTTTGTTACCAACGGTGTTGTGGTCTCTAACACCATCTTGTACTCTATTTGCGACTTGAGCTTTTCTCTTCTTGTGGCCTTTCCACCATGGCAGATATCAGTGCAGTTGAAAGCAGCCTTCTCTGGTATGTTTACTTTGTTTATAGTGGGTACAAAATAGCTTTAATTTATCCTCCCGTAATGATGATTTCCATTGCAACTCAATGGAATCTAAGCGGCCATGTGATAGTGTTCTACACTGCATCTCAATGAACTCTGAGCGGTGTCCCTTTCCGATTTCAAAATGGCTTTTGTTGCTTCCCGATCTTGTTGCTTAACCGGTTCCGATTTCCCCTGGAGACATGGTTTCTTCATCAATTTTAATTTTAAAAATATGTTGCCTTGCGATTTCTCTCATATGTTGCTTCCACTTATGGTGGTGGGTCTTGTTTGAGTATGTCTCTTTTTACTACTTCATACTGTTCATCTGTGGCTGTAAGAAACTGGTACAATTTTTGTTCTACTATGATTTGATCATATTTGGCTATGTATTCGGGGTCCTTCATGAAATTTGGGGATTTTTGGTTAATGGTCATCCATATATTTTGCAATTTGTTCCACAGTCCCTCAAGGGACTCATTGCCTTGTCGCAGTGTACTGGATCTTCTATGCAACTCATATATTTGGAATGAATCTCCACCACTTTCGTAAGTGATGGTTAAGCCATACCATAGCAATTTTGCGGTTGGGTATCGACCAACATTATTGATTAGTGATGGCTCAATATTCTGAATTATCCACGATTTGATATGATTATTCCCATTTAAGGAATGATGGGTCTGCGTCTTTAGGTGGTTTGGTGGTTAGATGTTCCCTTTGCCATTTCCTCCAATTCCCTTTCTTATGAGACATGCCGAAAGAGGGTAATTCTCACTATTCAGTTTGAAGCCTATTAAAAGGCTACTGGATTCGTTTGGTTGGTGATTTCCTAACCCGAGTTTGAGTAGTTTAGCTATTGGGAATGCAATTTCTTCTGGTATATTTTGGTTGTTGAAGCTGGAATTTTTTGACATATTTGGTTTGGTGTTTGGCTTTTTGATTTTATCAGGTTGTTGGTGGACGATGATGAAACTTTTCTGAGTCCTGGAGGATCAAAGACTCTGCTATGATAACATGTTAAGAAGATGGCCCTTAGAATTGATAGAAAAATTATTGTTTTCATTGATATGTTTGTGTATTACATCCTTGTATATATACTGTACAATATGCTAGCCCAATGGAACTAAACCAATTTACAATATATTGTATTTATGTTAATTTCTCTTTGTCTGCACCTTGATTGGAGATCTTTATTAGTTTCCTTTTACTGGATTTCCTAGCATAAATTTCTCAATCAAACATGTCGTTTGCAAATTCAGACACTTATGAAATTAGTTCCAATTATACCCGCTTGTCGGGCAGGTTGGGCCGGGTTCGGGTCAGGCTTGTCGTGCTTTTGACTAAAATCACCAACTTAAGGCTGGCCCAAACCCATACTTTAGAATTTTAGGTTGAGGTCAGGCTTACTAGGTCATTTCCAAGCCCATCCTAAGTCCATGAATATTTTTTATTTTAAATTTTTATTATACTAAATGAAAAAAAATAATAAAATATACATGTCTTTATAAAAACAAAATATACATGCTAAAATTTTTCATCTAATTGCATTATATATTTAAAGTCTTTAATATTTACTTTAGTTCATGGTAGTTAAATATAAAACTTTAATGGGACAATATATTAAAATCTTAAATAGTTTAACATATAAATAAATATAATATATAATATTATTTTCGCCGGGCTGAACTCAGGTATTTACATAAAGACCAAGTCCAGCCATTAAATTTTGTGCTTTAGCAGACTCAAGCTGGACTTAGTGAAAATATGAGTGTCCAAGCTTGGTCCATGAGAGCTGGTTCACCAGACTCATCAGGTTACCAGCCCAAAGAATAGGCTTAGTTCTAATGCATCTAACTGCCATCCTGAACTTCCGTTTGTTTTTCATAGCCTCATGAACTTTGACAAAAGTGCATTACTTTATCACCTAGATGCTACGTGTTAGTTTCTAGTTAGAAAAAAATTTAAAAAAATATCATTTCTAAAAGGTCAAATCAATCATATTTAAATGTAAGCGGTTTATTTTGATGTAATTTTGCCAGACTAAGGGGTGCTCACATGTACAAATTAAAGTTGAAAAGATGGTAAAAAGTTGTAAGTTCATGTGGTTTGGAATGTATCAGGCATATTGAAAATTTGCCGTACTTAATTTTTGAAAGATAGTTCAGCAAGAAATTCCTCATTACGATCTTTTTTGCTATCCAACAAAATAAATTCAAATCACAGAATAAAGCCAACTATACAATCTTAGTCATTTGTTATATATATGCTACGCAAGTTTTAGATGCTATTTATTTTTAATAAATAGTTCCTCTCTTCAATAATATTGAATAGGACTTGCTTCACCATAAGATGAAAACAAGATGGATGGTGGAGATTGCATAGTATCAACGGGTGTCAAACAATTGGTATCAATATAGAATTAGTGTAAATATATTACCAAACCTGGGAAACAATAGTAATAATATGCAACCATAAGTTTATGTCCTTATTGTTTAAGTTTGATACTTTCAGTGACAGTAACAGCATGAATAAACTTTTAAACAAAGAACCAAGTCTTCTTGAATTGAATTATAAGAACAATTATTCATATCTTATTTAAAAAAATCGAAATAAGCTGGTTAAATATATTGCATCGCAACCCATACTCTTGAGCAGCTCTATTAGCTATGGCAAACTTTTTGAAGTTACATCTCTCAATAGCTATGGCAACTCTTTCATTAGCCGTTGCCTTTCAAACTTCCGATGAAACTACAGCTCTCTTGAATTGGAAAACTAGTCTTTTAGACCCAAATGATAACCAATCTATTCTCTCTACATGGACAGGAAATAATCCTTGTATTTGGTACGGAATCACTTGTAACGACTATGGAAGTGTTGCCCATTTGAATCTTTCATCTTCTGCTATACTCGGTACGATTCACAACTTCTGCTTCTCGGCTTTTCCCAATCTTCTCACTCTTGATCTCACCCTAAACTTCCTTAGTGGCATCATCCCTTCGAACATCGGTAATCTTTCCAAACTCACTTATCTCGGTTTGTCACATAATCAATTCGTTGGAAATATTCCTGCTGAAATCGGCCTTCTGAGCTCCCTGTCTGAAATTCATTTGAATAATAACAATCTCACCGGCTCCATCCCTTTGACCATAGGGAACGTAACGAACATCGTATTCCTTTTCCTAGACAACAATCAACTTTCTGGTTCCTTACCTGTCGAAATTACAAAATTGAAGTCTCTTGACAAGCTTTTCTTGAATACGAACAACCTGACAGGTTCAGTTCCTTTCGCCATAGGAAACTTGAGCGGTCTGTCTTATCTTCATTTGCATGAAAACAGACTTTCGGGTTCGATTCCTCCCAAAATTGGCATGATGACATTTCTGACAAGCTTTCAGGTGTCAACTAATCGTTTCACTGGTGCAATTCCAGCTTCTATAGGAAACTTGACAAATCTCGTTACCCTCAACCTCTACGAAAACAAATTGTCTGGCAATATTCCTTGTGAAATCGGACTTTTACGTTCTCTAACTATTCTTCAGATGGATACAAATAATCTCACAGGTTCTATGCCTCCTCTAATGGCTAACTTGACCAAATTAAATTTGTTTTTCCTTTACAGGAATCAACTTTCCGGTTCCATTCCTCAAGAAATTGGAAATCTTAAATCCGTATATTACTTTGACCTTTCGGATAACGAACTCACTGGCTCCATCCCAGATTCCATTGGATATATGTTGAATTTGACGACCCTTAGTCTTTTTCTTAACCAACTTTCAGGATTTATTCCTTCAACTGTAGGAAACTTGACGCGTCTTAGAACACTTGCTCTATATCAAAATGGTTTATCAGGATCCATTCCCCTAGAACTCGGAGCGCTTCCCCTTAACGATATAAGGTTGTTCTTCAACAAACTCAGCGGTCCGATTCCTATAGAGATGAATAATCTTACGCAGCTTATGAATTTAATGCTGAGTTATAACGACTTGAGTGGCCATTTACCCGACAGGGTATGTGGTGCTGGATTGCTTCAAGCTTTAGTTGTCAATGACAACAATTTCAGCGGCTGGATTCCAACTAGTCTCAGAAATTGCACTAGTTTGCTGAGGATTAGACTCGAAAATAACCAACTTGAAGGGAACATGTCGGAAGTTTTTGGGATATACCCACGTTTAAACTACATGGATTTGAGTGGGAACCGTTTAACTGGGGAGATTTCGCCGGAATGGGGAAGATTCCAGAACCTGTCAAGCTTGAAAATTTCAAATAATAATATCTCTGGCAACATACCAGTAGAGCTTCGAAACGCGTCGCAATTGCGAATACTAGATCTTTCATCAAATCAACTGGCGGGGGGAATTCCTAAAGAAGTCGGGCAGTTGAAGTTGCTGTTTCAGCTTCTGCTCAATGACAACAAACTATCAGGTAACATCCCTTCAGAAATAGGAACTTTATCGAGTTTGCAGCATCTTGACATATCATCGAACAACTTAAACGGCTCGATTCTGGAAGAAATTGGAGGGTGCGTGAGTCTCCTGGAGTTCAATTTGAGCAGCAACGGAATTGTAAATGGTATTCCATCTGCAATTGGCTCTCTGCGATTTCTCGAAGTTGTTGATTTCAGTAAAAATTTCCTTGACGGGAAGATACCAGCAGAGTTTGGATCATTTCAAAGCTTAGAAAAGTTGGATCTTTCCCACAATCGACTTTCCGGTCTTATCCCATCAACATTTGATGGCATGTCAAGTTTAGTATCTGTAAATATCTCTTACAACCAGCTAGAGGGCTCTATTCCGAACAACAAAGCATTTACTGAGGCTGGATTTGAATCGTTGAGAAATAACAAAGGTTTATGCGGAAATGCTTCGGGTCTGAACCCTTGCAACTCAACACTCAGTAATTCAAACCGAGAAACGAATAACAGAATCCTGGTTGTGATAATTCCAGTTTCCTTAACCTGCTTGCTACTACTCGCATCAGTATTTTATATTCTTCGGCGAAGAGGTAGTGTTACAGAAGACATTGAAGTGGAAACAGGAAACCGAGATTTATTTGCAGTATGGAGCTATGATGGGAAACTGGTATACGAAGAGATTGTTAAAGCAACCGATGAGTTTGATTCCAGATATTGCATTGGAATTGGAGGATATGGAAGTGTCTTTAAAGCCCAACTACGAACAGGTCTGTTGAATTATTGAATAAAGTCAATTGTTATCATTTATTCAGTTTAGATCAGCTTTTATTCTCTTTTTCTAGCTGATTAGTTTATGTTTGGGTTGTTATATAATGTAGTGTCACTTGATCAATACCTTATTCTCAAAACTAAATGTCTATTTTTTTTTTTTTATAATTCAGTTCCACATTTTTACGTTCTGCTTGTTCTTTCCTTTCTAATAAACTCCAACAAGGTCAAATTGTTGCTGTGAAGAAACTCCATACACCAGCTGATGACGAAACTCTAGACTTAAAAGCCTTCAAAAGCGAGATTCAAGCTTTAGCAGAGATCAGACATCGCAACATTGTGAGACTCTATGGATTTTGTTTGCAACCAAATCACTCACTTCTGGTTTACGAATTCCTACAAGGTGGAAACCTGATGAGAACATTGAACAACGAAGAAGAAGCTGTATCGTTCGAGTGGATTAAGAGGGCAAATGTAGTTAAGGACATAGCAAACGGGTTATCCTACATGCACCATGACTGCTCACCTGCTATTATCCATCGTGACATATCGAGCAACAACATTTTGTTGGATTCGCAACACAATGCTCATATCGCTGACTTTGGCACTGCTCGGTTTCTGAAACCTGACTCATCTAACAAGACTGCATTTGCCGGTACTCTTGGATATGCTGCTCCAGGTAGTATCATATTATTTTCGAATTTTAACTTTGGGATTACTTTCCCCGACTGTTGTCCCGAAAAAGCTCTATTTTCAAGTTTTTCCTTGTTGTCTCAAAAAGTTGTGAAAATCAACCATGAATAGATCCCGATTTAATTAGTACTCCCTCCATCTTTTTAATAGTCCTCTTACACATTTCACACTTTTTTAATAGAACAATTAATAAGGGTATGAAAGTACTAATTTACCCTTAATGCCTTAAAAATTGTGTATTTAATACTATAAAAATAACAAGAGTAAATGTGGGCATACGTGGAAGAAAGATGACAAAGTATCATGGAATTTTGAAATGGACCACTATTTTGGTTTTCATATTTAGACTAAATGGACTGCAAAAAAAAACGGAGGGAGTATTAAGAGTCATAATCTTTTGTCCAATGTCAAAATATGTTATTTAGTTTGCAAGTATAGAGCTTTTCGTGACAGCAACAGTGACAGTATTCCCAAACAGAGCCTTATTCAAATTTTAAAAGTGATTTGAGATCTCATTCACATTCTATGTGGCAGAGCTTGCATACACAACGACGCTGAGCACGAAATGTGATGTTTATAGCTTCGGAGTGGTTGCAATGGAAGTGATAATGGGAGCTCATCCAGGTGACTTGAGCTCATATCTCTACTCCACATCAGCATTAACATCGACATCAACATCAACATCAACAAGACATCAAATGCTATTGGATGGTATAATAGACCGACGCCTGCCACCACCTGTAACTGAAGAACTTGCATACGAAGTTGGTGTGATTGCAAGATTAGCATTTGCCTGCCTGAATGTAAATCCCCAGTTTCGACCTTCGATTCAACAAGTATCCCAGAAGTTATCAAGAAAGCCAGGAAAACTGCCAAAGCCATTTTCCACAATCACAATCGAAGATCTGCTCGATTCAAGCACTATAAATTATTGATTAAACTGTGACTGCATCAACTCTGGAGGTGTTTTCCAGTGTTAGGTTCTGTAATTCTGTGAAGCAGATGTGGTTGCAAATGAAAGAGGAGGTCAGCAATGACATTAATCCTAACCTTTCGTTTGATTTCAATATGGAAAACAAATAAACAGTGAAGCGAAAGGAATGATTCCAAAAATAAAGACAGAAACCAATTGATAAAAAAGATATACAGAATATAACCAAATAAAAAAGGGTAAAAAAGAAGAAATTAATGAAAAAAACTATTTAGCGCCTTGCTAGGAAATATCCTGTTTTTTAGCGCCTTGCTAGGAAGTATTAGAAAATCCTAGTCGTTGTCACCGTATGAACAGCTGGAAAGGCGACATATATGATATCATGCAGCATGAAATGATGGTAAAGGAGTCGGAGAAATTCTACAAAAAACATTAAAAATTAGATATAAATCCTCCACAAAGATATGATATTATTGCTAGTACCAAACCAGTTCTAGTTATACAAGAACATAAGTTACAAAAAATTGAAATATAAATAATAGCAAAGAATGCATAAATCATTAAAGAGAACGAAAATATAAATATAAATAATAGCGTAAACTCGCCACTTACGAGTACATATTCGAAAACGTCTACAATGAACAAAAAATTGACTAAACAAATATTTTGGTAGCTGAATCGTTAAGCAAACGGGTTTCCTCCAATGGAAGCAACCGGGTTTCCTCCAATCGAAGCAACTGGGTTTGGTGTTCGAACATTCCTGCTCAAGGAAAAAACCAGTTTTTGAGAATTTTACAGTTTTTTTCTGAACAGAATAACAAAAATACGTAACACTTACGGTAATTGAGTGTTTGGTGACTGTCCAGCCATATATGCCAAACCACCTAAAGCATCAAGGACAGTGAGATTGCAAGAAACCAAATATGAAATATCAGCAGGGTTTTAAATACACCTAATGATTATTTTGACTACTTATTTATACCAAATACCCTGAACTTTGACGTTGGTTAATAGTTAACACACACTCCTTGATAGATGATACACTCTAACCTTAATCTCTCTCCCATTAAGCTCAAATTTCAGGGCGAACGGTTAATGGTAAATTCTTTTGGCAAAATCTAAGTACATCAAACTAAATTTTAGAGGCTGAAAATCAAAATTTGTTCAAGAAACAGGGTCCAAAAAATTGTTTTGCCAAGTCCACAGTTTTTAGAGCTAAGCAGAAAAATGCAGCAAATTGCTGCGGAATCAGTGACATCAGAATGTACAATCTACAAAGGCTTCATTCACCTTCAGGAGCAACTGGAATACGATTAGTTGCTGGGTCTTGAGGGAACCATTGTTCAGTAACGCCAGCAATGAAGGTTGACGGCTCATGTTCATTTGGCAATGCAGCTTGCAAAGACCCCATGTCCAAGAACTGCATGCAACAAGAAGTCACATATTTGCAAATAGATTGATTATACATGAAAAAAATCAGAAAAATAATACATATACATAACTACCATGAATTCAATCCTACAACTCTTTCTGAAAACAAGGCACATTTAAAGCACGGTACAGGACATGGTTGCTTAGCCATATTCCTGGGGTGCTTGAGACTTGTAATGAGAAACTGTTAAAAATCTACAATTTCACTTTCTTTAATACTAGAATCCAAGTAAAATTCCAAATGTACCTACATTCAGCCATTGTGTTTCTCTCCCACATATCAAAATACTCATTTAGAGAAGTCCAAATGACAAGGCAAAAAACCTACATCTTCGCTAACTAGGTTCTGGCCCATTAACAAAATTAAGCAAGTTACGGCCCTATTCTTTTCAATTTATTTTCAGTTCAATTCAGTTTCAGTAAGTTCAATCGTTGAAGAAAACTGGCATCGCGTGTTCGACTCCTGCAAATGCAACTTTTGTGGAAATGCCTTAACCTGGTGGTTGAGTTGAGACTGGATTTGTGATCCTGAAGGTCTCAGGTTCGAGTCCACATATGGGTGACATGGGGTGGGGTTTTTCTTTGTATTAGTAAAGCAAGCACAATTACGCAAATTTTAAAATAGAAAAAGTTCATTATAGTTATCAATTATGTTGAATTTATTTCAGTTAACAAAAAACACAGCCTAAATTAGACGCAAAGAGAAAATTAAATCACTAATTCAATGCAGTCACATGCATGCTCTCTCACCCTCACCCTTTGTAAAACCTATGGCAAGACTAAAATGGATAGTAGGACATAACTACGAAAGAGACCTTACATACTAATGAATAGACATTAAACAATAGAAAAGACAAAAGTTTTTTCCCCAAGCAGATATTCACACGAATTACCCAACAACTACTTATAAGCAAATCAAAAAGTTATGATATACCATATTGCCTGGCTCCATTTCAGAATCATAGGGAAGATCAAATGGATTAGTAGATTTATGATTGGCTGCATATGGCTGATTTGCTTCCTGCGTTGATATAATAATTTTTCATTAGTAAATCACTTCTAACATTTAGCAGGCAGAATATTCAAGATACGAACCATCATAGGATTCACTGCAGGGGTATATGGTAGATCCAGCGGAGCATCTGACACACCATAAGAACCAGGGAGACCTTCATAAGGAACAGATCTTTGAATCTGATCCATGTTAGGTTCCTAAACATTCAAAATTTTGAAAATTATAAATATCACAAAGCAATATGAGACAAATGCACCCTTGGAAAGTTTCATGCAAAATACTAGTAAAATGTTGAAGGCATGTAGTTAGTTCCCTACCTGTGGTTCGCTAGTTTGATCGCTTCCCTCTAAAGAAAAATGCATAACAGAACCGCCAAAAGCATTCCATGTCTGAAAAAAGCAAAAGTGGTCTTTGACAGAATTACTATCATATCAATGGAAACCCCAAATGAGTAAAGTAATACAAATATATGCTGGCCAAATGCATCAACACCCTCCCTGAACTAGGAAACTTTTGCCAAATGTCGCCCTGAACTTTTAAAATTTCCAATTAGCCCCCTGAACTTGGCAAAAGTGCACTAGCTTAGCCCATCAACTCCATGACTCAGATTCTGGTTTGCCCCCTGAACTTTCAAAGATGCTATTTCTCTGATTTTTTCCAAACCAACCAAAAGTTGACATATGGCGTTGAGAGGGCAAACAAATGCACTTTTGCCAAGTTCAAGGAGCTAACTGAAACTTTCGAAAGTTCATGGTGGCATCTGGCAAAAGTCGCCAAGTTTAGGGGGTCTAGATGCATTTAGCCACGCGTATCTGACAAATCAAAACATTAAGAAAACATAATGTTAAATCAAGCAGGATATCTTACAAGGTTACTTGAACTCACAAGAGACTGAAAATCGAGTAACTCGTTATTCTTCAATGGATCAGACACTGATGATGACCCTTGGGTACTCAAGTTCTGAAATGGCGGCCATGGCATGCCAGTATTCAAGCTTGAAACTTGGTCAAATTGCACTGAAGAACCAACAAATGGAGGACTTGCTGAAGGTGCAAGACTTTCAGTTTCAGTCCCTTGCGTTGATGCAATGGGCTGAGTATCAAAAGTAGCCCAACCTTCATTTTTAGGGGCAGATGGCCCTAACATATTATTCTGTTTCAAATTATCATCTGACTGTTGTTGGGAAATCCCATCAAAGAGGTCAATAGACACAGGCATAGTAGTATGGGCACTTTGATCAGAGGCAGCTCGTTCCAGTGGTGGGGTTTCGGGCAATTGAAATAAATCAATTGGTGGAGATGATTCTGGAACAGATGCCTTGAATTGATCCAAGTTTCCTGAATTAAATGACCTGAGTGATATGGAATTGCTATCAAATGATCCCAGGCTTCCCAAAGACGTACTTCGCTGAAAATGAATAACTTGATATCAGTAGAGCCAATCAACAATCAGCAACAAGTATAAAAAGAAGAAAGATTCGATGCAATATATACAAAGATAGGTTATAATCCTAACAACTAAGCCACTTCAAGAAGACACTGACAAATGCTCTGTCAACTGATTAGAAAGCAAGTAAAGAAAAACAGGCATGCGTTTATCTGGATATTGTTTGTCTGGGGCTTCATGCATATTAGCACGCTTTGTGTTAGTGCATCGTAAAGAAAAACGAAAAATCAAGTGTTCTTCATAGTTCAATCAATGCAGCAATAAAGTAATATTTTGACATAACATTTCATTGGAACATAACATTGCCTGTAATCTAATATAATGACGCATGGTCAGGAATCTTTTCCTCTTCATAGAACAAGCACAATCGACATAAATATGGATCAGTAACAAGGTCATAGAAAACCCGGTCCCATAGGCTTTGTTTGGATCATGATTTTTTTATGGTACGTTATGGTTCTAACTTAAATTATCTTTTTGATTGTATAGTTCTTTTCATGATATGGATTAACCATAAAATTTGTAGTTCTCCAAGGTTTTTCAAATCAAACTAAAATTTTAAATAAACCATACCATACTATCTATCCAAACAAGAAATTTTAAAAAGCCATAATGTACTATACCATACTACTACAGTACCGTACCTTAATGAACCATGACAAACCATCATCCAAACAAGGCCTTATACATTGCTTTTAAAATTTACCTGATGTGCATCTTCACCAAAAGCATTACTCGAAGTCTGAATTGGGGTACTGTTCTCCTTCTGAAAATTCGGACTGAACATATCACCTCCACTTGATGCAGAGAAATCTGAAACCCTAGAAACAGAGCCCTCATTTGCAAACCTGTCCTCAAGTGTTCTTTCATTTGAGCGAGTAGGACTACATATGAAACTTGACATCTTCCCCACATAATGGCCTCTGTCTGATCCAGGTTTTCGAGTCAGAACACCTGCTTGTTTTCCGTACCGGCGGTCTTCATACTGGAAGTCATATGGAGGACTTTGAGAATATGAATGATACGAACTTGCCCGCCGTGTTTCTTCTTCGTTGCTTCTAAGTCTCTGTCAAATTCATCAATATTAAATTCCATTCACCATTTGCACGAGTGTCACGTATAAAAACACAAAAATAATGGGTATCCATTCGAATACAGGAAAACAAAAAAGAACAAGCAATGTTAAAGTTGCATGCATATTGCTGCAAGTAATCATTAATGTAGGAATATAAAAAGAAAAACCCAGCAAAAATCTAACTGCAAATCCCTAGGAGGCTTGTCATGGCTCTTTCCACCAGCATATTTTTTATCAACATATACTGTCTTTATAAATTGTCGCACTTTATCAACATTGCTGAAGGAACAAAATTTGTTGAGAGAAGATCGTCAATCGTCACATATATACTTAGGACAAAAGAGAAAGATCAGCCATCATGTACCTGTTGTCAGGCAATCTCTGCCTTTGTTGGTCCCAATCCTTTAAATATATTTCCCTTGCACGCTGTGAAGATGGCTTTTCCATTAGATGAAGAACAATCATCCTAATGTTCCAAAAACTAGCGAAAAGGTAGAATCATATGTACCTGATTACCACCATTTTGAAGTGCCTCAACCTCTTGAGATGTGAACTTTGACATGGACACAGACTTCACTCGATGAGTGAACTCGCGACTGTAGAACACAAAGCAGAATGAAAATTTAATAAAAATTGAAAGATAAGATTCTTCACTATAATAGCATTAGGATGTTAAATGTGCAATGTCATATTGAAAATTCACTCTAGCTTCATATAAATCTTAATTGCAAAAACAAATTAAAATTTGCAGCACATGGTGTGGAAATGTATTCTCTCAAGAGTTAGTCATGCATACAGCATATCATATTTCAACTTAGTTGCATTACTCGAAAAATGAATATCTCCAATTATCGAAGAACATGAATTCTTCCGAAATAAAATTTCATTTGATGGACACAAATAACATAACTGAACACTTCTATCTAAAAGACAAAAATTAACTGCAAGAGAAATTGCTCACTGTATCCCACTGCAAGTCATACAAACAAACGTCCAGAAATTAGTGCAAACATATTGTGGTCCCTGCACAAAGAAGCACTCTAAAATTAGTTTCAAGAGATAATCCTTCCAGTAAACAAAAGGAAAACTAAAACAAAACATATTCTTCTACTCTCTGAAGTAAAGATGAGACAGACAATTTAGGAGTCTAAAGTAGCAACAACAACAACAGGTACCATTTTTCATCTGCTGCTAAATTATTGTACGAAACAAAACCTTCATGAAAGGAACTAAGAAATCAAACTACCATTAAATAAATCTATATTTTGCTCAAAAGTCTCACAGTATGAAGAAAATATATATCTACTTTAAGCTGAAGAAACTCATTTCAGAAACCCATCACGATAAATAAATGAAGAGATTACCAAACTATTGCAGTTGATGCATCGACGATTAGGAGGCAACTTCATGAGCCCTCTAATAATCTTCTCGTTACGTTCTTCTTCCTTCCTGCTCCCCATTTCTCACAGATACAAAACCGTAAAACAAACCCTAGGATTAGTCGAACAGGATTCAAATGCCGAGCTTTCCCCCAGCAAAAATGAAACAGAAAAAATTAGGGTTCGTCCAAGATTTTACAATTCTGTTATTAGATGAACAGGAACTGAAAACAATCTCTAAATCAGCTCGACTGAGACCACAAAATCGCCGATACAAAAACTCTTTCTCCCTCTTTCTCTGTATAAATGTACCTTTCGTAATTAAAATAAAGGAAGGAGGTGGGGTTCGAATTGTATATTTAAATTTGGGAAAGAGACGAATCGGAATTGCAATAATTGGGTAAGGGGGTGTTTAAATAAGAAACACTGTTCAACTGCAAACTGATTGTTTATAGTTGTTAACGGCTTATCGATCAATGGAGGAATTTGCTGCCTCCACTAGAATTGATGAAATATAAAGACACTGATTCAAGTTGTGGAAGCAGCAATATTGGGTGGAATGCATATCTAGCAAGGGAAAAGTTGTGTTCTTTTGTCTGAAATTGGAAAATTATTCGATTAAAATGAGGTTTTGCTAGGGAAAAAATGGATAAAATTAACCCATATTTGTTATTTTAAAATGGACATGTAGATTCTAGCTAAACAATGTACTCTCCATCGTCGTTTAATTAGTCATAAAAAATTTGATTTAGTAGTGGTAGTAAGTTGGTAATTGAGCTTGGCTGAAAGCCAGCTTAGTAAAATTCAGTAAATTTTTAACCAACTCAAGTTGAGTTTGATTCAAATTGAACTTAATTAACTATATATTCATTACATTTTAATGAATTCAAATCAACTTTCGAACTTAAATTATGAATTTTCCGGGATTTTTCTATAAATAGTCGGACATTTTTGGATTGAAGAGGGTTGGAAAATTGAGAGAAAAATTCTCTCTTCTAGATAAAAAATACAATCAATAATTTCTTCTTTTTTTCTTACATTTTCTTGGATCCAAAACATTTTTGGATCCCAAATCTCTTCATCTT
>CATIWQ010567087.1:0-66696 GCA_949673415.1 Euphorbia schlechtendalii | reverse complement strand
GACACGTAGATGGATACAAAAATCAATTGTGTATGAGTGTGATCAAGATATGAATTCAAGTTTCACAGTTTCTATGCTCTTAACTAATATACAAGCACAAGGTAATCAATCGTGTATGAGTATGATCAAGAAGTTTTGGTCAAAACCAAAAAAAGTTTAAATTATATACCTCCCCTAGGTCTTCAGGGAATAAATTGCACATTGTTGCAAATCTTTACTACTAATTTAAGGGCCACAATGTCAAAAAGGTCAAAGATGAACAATAACATTTGTATCCATAATCTTGACAGCTACCAAACAAAAACTCCACGAGTCAATAGAAGTAATTCAACCATTTGTTGATCAAATACACATAGCTAAATTCTTTCAGCAAAAAATCTCCATTTTATAACATCAAATATAGCTAAAACAATACAAAAATTGGATTAGAAGACAAGCAATTATGAGAACTTAGGAATTTGTATCATTCACTCTGTCAATTAATGTTTGTATCATCTCATGGTTCGGTGCTGCATAATCTCATTTTTCATCCTATTAGCATTTCTATTTAAATTTGAACCTCACTAAGGGGACTAAACGGTATGTATAAATAGCATGAAGAAATTGATTTCGAGTTCTTGATAAATAATTCACTTAACAGGGGAAAATCAAGTTTTGTTTTATATTAATTATGTAAAAGTAGTTACAAGTTTAACTTCAGATGTAGTTACAAGTTCAACTTCAGATTTATAATAGTGATGTTTTTTGTATATTTGTTTATATATTATAATTAATATATAATAAACATTTAATAAACATATAATATATTGACACATAGATGGATATGAAAATCAACTTGCCTATTTCATCTGTTTTTTCAAATGTAATAGATATATATCAGAATTATACTAGAGATGTAAAATAGACAAACAACAATATTCATGGATGTAAACGCACATCTTAAAAGATGGCTAATAAGTGTGCTAATTGAAATCACCATCTAATTGAAATAAAAAAAAGTAACATAGCACATGTTCTTATGCTGAAAACAAAATATCAAAGTTTCATTACTCTAAGAGATAACTGTTCTAATCGAGGCATAAATCATGCATCAAACCACTAAAGGTCATCCTATAATGCTCCAAACTCTTGGCCGTACAATCAACACATGGAGAATTTCTCTAACTCTCTAACTATGCTTGTACTCATGTATATTTGGGGGAGCTGCTAAGCATTCCGCCAGCTCAGCGAATTTTCGATTTTTCAGCTAATTTGCGATAGGTTCCCAGATTTCAATTATCTCTATTTGCCATTTCATATTTTATTGTCATTGTAATTAACATAATTACGTTCCTCGCTATTCACAGTAGGAGAAAAAATCGAGATCTCGAACAATGACGAGTCCTTCTATTCCTCCAGCATGGCCCACAACATTATTCAGTTCAACTTCAAGGAACAAAGCATTATGGATAATGTCCTCAGCACTTTCTTTATAACCTGAGATACATAACAGAGATGTACTAATTAAAACCATCACTTTGTAATACAGTAATAAACATATATAAACTGTAAAAAAAACAAAGTATATCTTAAAATGACTCTTTAAGCTTCACCCGAGAGTTCAGAATACAAGGCCAAAACATGTTATAATTTGAATTTTAGTGTTACTATGCAATTACAAAATCACAGTAAGGCCCTTTATTTACTACTTAATTTCATTATAGCTCTGTATAGTTATAAAATTCATTTTGGTTGAAAAGGGCCTAATCTAAATAAATACAACTAATCAATGTAAAAGGTGAGAATTTCACTTCAACTAATCTAGTACAAAAATTACAAACACACTAAAATCATGACCTAATATACAGAATTATAATTACAAAATATGTTAATTACTCAAGACTGACATTTGAAAATAGAGAAAGATTGGATAAAGATGCCCTAAGTGTTTGAGATTCGGAAAAGGAATAAAAAACTTTCACAAAGAAGTATATATCGCCTGCCCCAAAACCAAATAAATATAACAAAATTATAACATATATATAATAGACATATAATATATATTTAAATCATTTGCAGCATATACATCACATATATTACAGATATATATCTAATAAGAATAAATTACTCAGCAGGAAATTTAAAAAAGAGATCTGAAAGAAGGATTGAATCATTGAATACTTTGTGCAGTTAAGGACCACACGTCATTATTATTTGTTGAGGAGTAGGAACAACAAATGGACTTGAGTTGAGTGTGTCAAGGCTTGATCGTGCGCCTTGAGCGCACCTAGGCTCAAGAAAAGAAGGCATACTTTCCAATAAAACTGAGGATTGAGGACTTGGAGATCAACTTTCAAAGAACAAGGACCACTCGATCCAACAAAGCTTAGATTTGAGCCATTATATTCATGTAAACTGCATAATCACAACCACATGAACACATTGAAGTTAAGCTTTAGATGTAAAAGAATAAAAAAACAAAATGATGGAACACTAATATTAAGTAGCTAGTAGAGATATAAGAAGCAAGATATCTAGCAACAATAGGCCAAGCAACGACTTTTAATACATAAGCATTCTTGCACTTGTACTTCTCACTTCATTAATCAATCTCGCAAAAGATATTCATTAATAAATTGGATTTCACAAACCATAAATATTATTTAACAAATTTAACAATTATCTCGTTGAACACGATAAAGGGAGAAGCAAAGAGAATGATCAGAAATAAAAACCAAGAAAGTCCTCCAAATTCAAAAACTTAAAAGAGGTCGTTGTTTCATCAATGGGGAAACCCTAAACGAGGCATGTTAAATTTGGGTCCACCAATACTTATATTCATATGATTATAGTCTTACCAATCCTTGGCAGGACATTAAAACAACTATCCAATAGTAGCACGAGAAGCAACTTTGATAGTGATATTGATGACTACAATAATTTCATTGATAATCTCAAACACTAAAAAAAGTATCTCTAATCATAAATAAAATAAAACATCCAATTGATCACAAAGATAAACTTTAACTATTGAATAAACATCAAATATAATTTTTGCAAACAAAGAAACCAATTCTAACAAAGAGCCCCAACCTTAGAGTTTCTATTATATATCACAAAACAAATATTATGCTGATAAAACAACTAGCCTACTCAGGGGTTTAAACTTTACATGTCTCGTAATGAAATCACAAAAAAATTCAAGAATGTTCAAGCAAATTTTGTAAAATGCCCAAATGGCAATAATATATCACAAGAAAAGACTGCACTGAAACTTCAGTACTTTGAAATGTAGAAAATCGAATCATCCATCACAACGATGATGTATCTTTGCTGACTAGCACTGAGAAAGAATAACAAACACTTGCAGGAAACACTACATACCTCAATAAACTGAAAATGATACCCGATTGAAAAATCCTCAATTACAAACAGAAGAATAGCAGTGAGATTGATCTCAATTCCGTCGATAACCGAATCACGATTGCTCTTGACTTGAAATCAAACAGAAAATGAGATGAATAGAAGAAAGATTTCATTGAACAGCAATGAGTTAAATTGAGAGAATTAGGTTTTGATTTTGCCAAAATTTTAGATCAAGGAGAATTGAATGTTACTGGTTTACAAAGGTCGTATAACAGAGATTTTGAAATTGGAAAAAGTCACCGAGGAGATTATAAACTCAGTGGAATATTTTTGTAAATATCACACTACTTTAAGCCCATTCCTCTAAAATCCCCTTTTTTTTATTCCAAAGCTAATCTTTTCTTAGATGCACTGGTCCTTGATTTGCTTGGGCCGAGCCTTGAGGACTTGTTTGGGTATTGTGGGAGGAAATTCTCACTTAAGACTATGTTAATGTTAGCCAATCAAATGGTAATATATGCCTTGAAATATTTATATTAGACCGTGATTACCTCAGGTATAAATTGTACTCAACTGGCTTGTGGACATCGATGGTTGAGTTATGCAGTATGCTGGAGAGCAAAATCGAGATGGATGTGTCCCTCGACTTTAGGACATCGTCGTTAGCACCATTATATTTGAAATTTTTTCATTTGTACGATGGCAATACATTATTCTATAATTTTTGTTCCACCACATCTTGATAAAAAATGCCAAAAAATTATCAATGGACAAAGTCTTCATTACTTTATCCCTTATCACCTTTAGATTGATGATGTGATGATTTGAATCTTTCTAACTAATATATTTTTGAAATTTTAAATTTTAAATTTACATCACAAATCTTAAATTCTAAAATTCACAAATCTTAAATTCTAAAATTTCATACTTAAAATTTTAATTTATTTTATCTTTTAATCCTATATATATGCTTTAGGTTTTCAATTATGAAAGAAATACTTTAGCATTTAAGAATTGTGTGAGTTTTTTAATTCATGGATTTGAACATGAGCCCAACAAAGTAGAGTATGAATATAGAGTTGGAGCAACATTTTCACAAAAATGAGGTAATTTACTTTGTTATAATGAATTACTTCTCACTTAAATTTTGGGTTTTCTTCTCTATCCTTTTTTTTTTACTTTTACAACTTTCTACCCAAAAAAATCGAGGTAAACTCGGTTTGTTTCAATGAAAATCTTGTGCACATTTTTTATGTTATGATACACATATAAAACAATTATTATGTATATATTTTTTACAATCTCATTAAACTTTTATTCATATGCAATCTAATGTTGATGATCGTAATGGTCCCAAGAAAACGTCAATTCACAGTAGTTCTAACAATTCTCTTCAATTGAAGAACCTAGATGCATTAATACATTCAAGTAATATTCTCATTAATTCAGATAAGAACATTGAAAAATAGTTTCTGCCACGCAAAGCAATCTTGAAAAAATGTTTATTTTGTAAGAAGAAAGGTTAGTTCCCACACCAATGAAGCAAGAATGTTTGAATGATAAGAGCATCTTTAGTAGCTTGTCTATTCCACAAATTGTCTTTTGACACATAGGAAGGAATAAACAATCAATTTGAAAATGCATCTTTAGTAACTTGTCTAGCTCATCTTCCATATATGATATAGCACCTATGTGTCATCATTTATTGTAGACAATGTCTATTTGGTTGTCTACTATGTAGATAATCAAATAGACATTGTCTATAATAAATGTTATTTAAAATGGAATAGACGATCTACTATTCCTATCTTAAAAATAGACATTGTCTAATTTTTAAAACTATTGCAACATCATCAATAAGAACTTCTATCCCACATGCCACTTGGACTTGGAATCCACAAACTACTAAAGATGCTCTAAGTTTTGGGATGACTTAAAAGTTAGTACCAATGAGAAAAAAGATGGTGATGCATTGAAAAATGAGGAAGATTTTAATGTTAAAGCATCAACAAGTGTGAAAAACCGATTGAATTTTTTTGTAGTTCTTCGTTTGTTAATTATTTTTCAACAAAATCATCTTCTCCATTACACCCAAGTGTTGGAAAAAATGTTGATGTTAAAAGTGAAAATTGTGTCAAAATCCCTAATAGAGGTCCTCCTGAGCTTTCAAATGAGGTAATGAACTTTCAATATAGTGGCCATCGATTTTCTGGTCATTTACCACACTGAAGCGTCTAAATTTATTAAGAATATAAAGTCAGAAGTTACAAAAGAAAAAGAAGGATCTATGCACATATTATTTGGTAAAAATTTTGATGAAAATACATTGCAAGAAACTTTGACATGTGATGAAAAGGAGTTGAAAAAGCAGTTACCAGGTTGGGATAGCAAATAGGTATAAGCAATATTGTAAATACTTTACACATGATTTAAATTATTATTTACTTATCGTTGTTAATTTTATTAATAAATATTTACAGGTATGTAAAGAAGTTGTCAAATTACCAAATAAGCCCTATTTACATTTCCTATCACCAGAAGAGCAAAGAATTTGTGTGAATATGTTTACTTTGGAGGAAAAATTTCTTGAAATTTACAAAACATCATCATTTGTAGTGCCTCTGCCACATGCTGATGGTTTTTGTCCTGGAATTTGATTACATGATACGGTAAATATTTTATTTTGTTGAAATCTGCAGATATGCTTCAATAATCTGCATAATAAAAAATAAACAAATTTAGTTAAAAACATATACATAGAGATTTCAAAAAAATAAAATGTTTACAGTATCATATAACCAAATTCCATGACAAAAACCATTAGCATGTGGTTGAGGCATTGCATATGATGATGTTTTGTTAATTTCAAGATATTTGTCCTCCAAAGTAAACACATTCACACAAATTCTCTGCTCATCTGGGTATTAGGAAATGTAAATAGGGCTCGTATGTATTTGGCAGTTTGACAACTTCTTTACATCCTTGCAAATATTTATTAATAAAATTAATAATGATAAGTAAATAATAATTTAAATCATGTATAAAGTATTTACGATATTTTTTATACACCTGTTTGCTTTCACAACCTATTAACTGCTTTTTCAACTCCTTTTCATCACATGTCAAAGTTTCTTGCAATGTATTTTTATCAAAAATTTAACAAATAATATGCGCATAGTGCCTTCTTTTTCTTTTGTAACTTCTGACTTTATGTTCTTTATAAATTTAGACGCTTCAATTTTACATGATGATTTTGTGATGCTTATTGATTTAATAGGAAATTTTTCACGGGGGTCTTAGTAGGAAATTTTTTCACATGAGTCTTAATGGGCAATTTTTTCATAGGAGTCTTCTTCAGCGTAGGTAAATGACCAGAAAATCGATGGCCACTATATTGAAAGTTCATTACCTCATGTGAAAGCTTAGGAGGACCTCTATTAGGGATTTTGACATAATTTTCATTTTTAACATCAAATTTTTTTCCATCACTTGGGTCTAATGGAGAAGATGATTCTGTAGGAAAATAATTAATAAACGGAGAAGTACAAAAGAAATTCAATCGATTTTTCACACTTATTTGTTGATGCTTTTACATTTAAATCTTCCTCATTTTTCAATGCATCACCATCTTTTTTCTCATTGGTATTAGCTTTTAGGTTTTCCCAAAACTTAGAGCATCTTTAGTAGTTTTTGGATTCCAAGTCCAAGTGGTGTGGGAACTAACCTTTCTTCTAACAAAATCAACATTTTTTCAAGATTTGTGCATTGCAGAAACTTATTTTGGTTATCGATGTTGTAACCAAAAGGAATTATGTGTTAGATTCATTGGGTGCAAATCAGCTTCGAAAAAATATTGCAAATCTGGTTAGTGTTACAATTATTTTTCGAAGTTGATTTGCACCCAATGATCATCTAACACATAATTCCTTTTGGTTACAACATCGATAACCAATAAAAACCAATGTTTGCTACTATCATCATGCAAAGGCACATAAATCTGTAACCAAATAAAATTTAAATATAAGTTAACTCTACAACAAACACGTTTAAAGCTAATAATATAAAAAAAAAAAAAAACCTTTTCAATATTGCCATTACTCTTAGGTTTATAGTTCTGTATCACCCCGTCACAGTAATTTAAGAACCTTTGTTCGGCAATTACCTAAAAACCCTACTCTGAAATAAAAATAAGTACAAATAGTAAGTATCGCAATGTAATAAAATTACCATTACTCTAAAAGATTTGATACTTTATGAAGTAATGTGAATCAAGTAGGAAGAAAAAATTGTCTTAGACTCGTGTCTTGATGTATATGTAATTGTTCTAAATAAGTATCAATATTCTGCAAAATAAAATAAATTATAAAAGGAAATTAGAATTATATATTAATTGAATATAAGTTTTTATAATTATATATTCTCACCATAACACATAAAATAAAAAAACACTTTATGTTTTTTTTTGTCCAGGAAAACACTTTATGTTTTTTTTTTCGAAAAATCATTGTTCCTCCGGAGATTTTTTAAAAAAAAAAAACATAAAGTGTTTTCCACGACAAAAACACATGCTTCACTCAAAGTCATCGTGCATGAATTTGAATGATAAACATTTTCATTCTCGTTCTTACGATTTAAAACAGCTACACAAGTTCTCCGATCTTTTATTGAAAGGTAAGGTAAATATTTCTCAAACTCCATATCCTAGCTTTCTAATGTATTCAATTTGACAGCTTAAACTTTTTTTGCTCTGCCTTTTTATCGTATACAAAGATTTAAATGTACATATAAACGTAGCATTTAAAACAAAATTTAAAATCTAAAATGGATTTCAACTCTAAATAAAACTTGAAATCTAATCAACAATTTTAATTGAAAAAACCTAGAATCTGAAACTTAAAAGATAAAACCTAAATAGATAAAACAAAAATAAATAAAGTATTTGAATTTTAAAACTATAAGATAAAATTTGAATCTAATCTAAAATTTTAAATGGAAAAAACAAAAAATACGCAACCTAAAATCTATCATCTAAAAGAATTTTAAATTAAAAGTCAAAAATTTAGTATTAAAATAATCTAACCTAAAAAATCTGAAATTTATATAGAAAATTTAGTTGTATAATCTATAAGATAAAATTTTAAATCTATTTTAAAATATTAATGAAAAATAAAATTTTTTAAAAGCTATAATAGATATAACAGAAATTCGAAATCTAATATATAATTTTAAATAAAAAAAATACAACTCTAAATTTAAAAGATATAATCTATAGAAGATAAAACAAAAACTCGAAATCTTATCTACAATTTTAATGAAAAAGAATCTGAAATTAAAAATATATAATGTATAAAAGATAAAAAAAGTTTTGAAACCTAATCTATAATTTTAAATGAATAAAAAACTGATTCTATATCTATAAGATAAAATTTGAAATCGATTTTCAAAATTTAAATGAAAAATTCCAAAGTGAAATTTAAAAGCTATAATTTGTAATATATAAAAAATATTCAAAATTCAATATTACAATTTTAAATGAAAAAAAACCTTTAAATTTGAAAGATATAATCTGTAATAGAACAAAAAAATTTCAAATCTAATATACGATTTTTTTACTGAAAAATATAATCTGTTGTATAAAATCAAAAACAGTTTGAATTGAATTTAAATCTATAAGATACAATATGAAACTGACAAATTTGATTTTAAGTCTGTAAGATAAAATTTAAAAATCTAATACAAAATTAAAATGGATAAACAAAAAATCTGAAATTTAAATCTATTATCTAAGAAAATATTTCGGAGCTTGACATTTCTCATAACCCATTGAAGTGTTCTATAGTTTGAAATCTAATATAATATAAAAATTAAAAATTAAAAATCTATTATTTAAAAGCGATAATCTATAATAGATAAATAGAAATATGAAATCCAATCTACACTCAAAATTTAAAAATATAAAATATGAACATGAAAATTAGAAAATCGGAAATTAAAAAATACACTATTTAATATTTGATATCTAATATGATATTTAGAATAAAAAATCTAACTTTTTGAAGAAAGAATAAAAATCTATAATCAAATATTTAAATAAAAATTGTTGTATTTGTGATTGAAATAAATTTTTCGAACCGCTCATTTGTAACCCATTATCTTAAAAACCTTGACATCAACTAATTAATAAATTAAAATTGTTACTGTCCAATATAACATAGAAGCCGTTGATAAGTAGTTTTTTTTATGTCAGTTTATGGAGATAAAACTTAGTGTAACAAAAAATATATGTAAGATATCTATATCATTACAAAATTCAACAATTTCAGATTTAAAATTGCATAAGGACCAAAAACACACATAAATAAAATTCATTATATCCTTAGTATAACACCGTGTAGTATATGCACGGAGTTGAATTTCCTATTTATTTCAAACAATAAAAAAGATGAATTCATTCATTGCAAATTAAATTTAAAGTTTGTAAAAATAATAAAATAAACTCATAATTACAAGATCCGAATTAAATATTTACTCCACAAAAGACCATAATTAAAGTTTTAAAACTGCAAGTTGAGTTAAAATTAAAAAAATCTTAACTACAAAAGGAATAATAGTATATTAATGGTAACCAAGAACTTAATTTGTATACGCAACCACAAATCATATTCAGCTCAAATAAGCTTAAAAGGTTTTCAAATTAATTATAAATGTTAATTTCATGTAATTATTGTTTTTCTCTACATACATCACATTTGATTTAAAAACAATATATTTGGTTATTCTGTTAATAATCAATTTATATGTGAAACAACTCAATCTTTTCTTAACGAATTCAAAAAAATTAAAGAAGATGAAATTTTATTTAAAGAAGATAAGATAGTAATGATACATGAATCATAATAATTATTGATACCTATAGTCTTAATTGCATTCAATTTGTTAAATTGAAGTGAATTTTACAATTGTAAAATATGTTTAATTAAATTCCACTCATTTGTAGAAAATGAGCTTACTCAAAGAGTATATTTTGAATATACACAAGTGAAACTTCATGTATACAAAACTTTAAGGTTATTTTTTTATTTACCATATTTTCTCATAGAATTTAGGTTATATAAATCTATAATTTTACAAAACTCAATAATAAGTATCTTTTTCCTTATTTTACATGAAAGGAGATAAATTTTTTCCTTTTACCCCTTTTCAAGTTGATTTTATCAACTCTTATAACTACATTCTCTCTCTTATTTACTTTGAATTTTGCAAATTCAAATGTCCATATCTCACAAACCGTTGATTTTTTCGAATCGACACTTTGAAATATTTTGTTCGTCTTAATTTTATCTTTAAAATGAAATACATTTTTATTTTTTCGAAAAAAATAATGTTTCGCAATCTTATACAGTGTATAATTGTGGTATAACGCATTTTTTACTATTTTTCATTAAGTCATTACACATGGTGTAAAGTTGTATAATAAATTTATATAGATATTTTTCTTCTTTATGTTCATAAAATTACTGATTTTCCCATAAAATCATGGCATGAAGACCTTAAGTCTAATATGAAAGCTCTTATACATGATGTAATAGTTGTTATGTTTACAATAAAACTCTTTTTCTAGTAAAAAAATAATTTATCGTAGTCTTATACATAGTATAATAGTTGTATAATACCCGTGTTTACTACTTTTTCATGAAGGCGTTACATATGTTATAAGAGTGGTATAATGTATTCTATATAGTCGTTTTTAAAATACATTATACCACTCTTATACATTGTATAATACCTTCATGAAAATTATTATTTTTATTATATAGCTATTATACTATGTATAAGATTACGATAAATTTTTTATTTTTTCGAAAAATTTAAAGTGTATGTCATTTTAAAGATAAAATTAAGACGAACAAAATATTTCAAAGCGTCGATTAAAAAAAATTAACGGTTTGTGAGATATGAATGTTTGAAGTTGCAACATTTGAACTAAATAGGAGAGATACAGTGGTTACAAGAAAAAGAGTAAAAGAAAAAAAATCTAATAAAATGGCAAAGTGAATATTAATTTCTAATTGTTGTAAAAATGATAAAATCTAACTTTTTTGGGTATATGGTTAAATTACCCAAACTTTGATAATTACTCAAATATGAAATAGTTTACATATGAAAATCACAAAATTTAGAAATTATAGATTGATTGTGATGACTGCTGACAAGCCACGCTAAATACTTCAAGCGTTTGATGTCCATCAATTGAGTCTGCAAAATATATTAATTTTCGTTATTATATGACAATATTTGAACTATCAACAATTATAATATGTTTTTCTAACAATAATTTACCGTGAAATAAATTTGAAACCAATCTGCCATTTTTTCACCTTCTATATACTTCAGTAAATACATGCTACAGTCATAGCTATTAAAAAATTGGATTAATAGTTTGCAATTTAAGTTCGAATATATGAGTATCACAATTGCAAAAAACATACTCATTTGGTTGCAAGGGTGTCTCTAGATATTCAATGAGATACTTGTGTGCGCTTAGAAAAAATTGTTTCATGAAAGAATCATTTTCGTAGACATTCGAGTTTTTCTCCAACTGTAAATTACCACATGAAAATTTGATTCCATGAACATTCAATAGCATACATAAATAAGTGTTTTATACTTACCAATTGTGAAACCATATTTTTACGACGATTAAAACATAATTTGTTTCTCCCACAGTGTCAATAACTAGCAGAAACCAATGCTGCCCTACTTCGTCATTTAAAGGAATATATATCTGTGATAGAAAATAACAGCTTAATGTAAGTTTAATTATTTTAAACTAAACATGTTTTAAATTTGAAAAGGAAGTACCTTTTCAATAAATTCTTTGTTTGTGGCTTTGATTCTTCTATCTTTTTAGTCAAGTAGTGAACTATTCCATCTAATTTTTTTCATCTAAAAGCAAACGCTGAAATAAAATGCAACAAGCACATCAATGGGTGTAATTTTTCAACACATTAGTTGTTTATTTTGTTATATAAGAAACAACCGCAAATGCAGATTGCAAATAAAAGTTTTTGGGAATTGACCCATAACTTAGGCGTAAATCCTCTGGATATGCGTCAATAATCTGCATAATAAAAAATAAACAAATTTAGTTAAAAACATATACACAGAGATTTCAACAAAATAAAATGTTTACCGTATCGTATGACCAAATTCCAGGACAAAAACCATCAGCATGTGGCAGAGGCACCACATATGATGATGTTTTGTAAATTTCAAGATATTTGTCCTTCAAAGTAAACACATCCACACTCTGGTGATAGGAAATGTAAATAGGGCTCGTATGTATTTCGCAGTTTGATAACTTCTTTACAATATTGCAAAAATTTATTAATAAAGTTAATAACGATAAGTAAATAATAATTTAAATCATGTGTAAAGTATTTATTATATTGATTATACCTGTTTGCTATCACAACCTAGTAACTGCTTTTACAACTCCTTTTCATCACATGTCAAAGTTTCTTGCAATGTATATCAAAATTTTTACCAAATAATATGCGCATAGTGCATTCTTTTTTTTGTGTAACTTCTGACTTTATGTTATTTATAAATTTAGACGCTTAAATCTTACATGATGGTTTTGTGATGCTTATTGATTTAATAGGACATTTTTTCACAGGAGTCTTAGTAGGAAATTTTTTCACAGGATTCTTAATAGACGATTTTTTCACAGGAGTTTAATGGGCAATTTTTTCATAGGATTCTCCTTCAGCGTGGGTAAATGACCAGAAAATCGATGATCACTATATTGAAAGTTCATTACCTTATGTGAAACCTCAGGAGGACCTCTATCAGGGATTTTGACACAATTTTCATTTTTAACATCAAACTTTTTTCCAGCACTTGGGTTTGATGGAGAAGATGATTTTGTAGGTCAATAATAACAAACGGAGAAGTAAAAAAAAAATTCAATCGATTTTTCACACTTATTTGTTGATGCTTTTACATTTAAAGCTTCCTCATTTTTCAATGCATCGCTATTTTTTCTCATTGGTATTAACTTTTAGGTCATCCCAAAACTTAGAGCATCTTTAGCAGTTTGTGGATTCTAAGTCCAAGTGGTGTGGGAACTAACCTTTCTTCTAACGAAATCAACATTTTTTCAAGATTATAGTGCATTGCAGAAACTATTTTTTCAATATTATTATTTGAATTAATGAGAATATTACTTGAATTTATTAGTGCATCAAACTTCAGCAAATGAAGAGAATCGTTAGAACTACTATGAATTGATGATTTCTTGGGACTATTACGATCATCAACATTAGACTGCATATGAATAAAAGTTTAATGAGATTATAAACAATATATACATAATAATTGTTTTAAATGCGTATCATAACATTAAAAATATGCACGAGATTTTCGTTGAAACAAATTGATTTTCCCCCAATTTTCTTGGGTAGAAAGTTGTAAAAGTAAAAAAATGGATAGGGAAGAAAACCAAAAATTTAAGTGATAAGAATTTCATTATAACAAAGTAAGTTGCCTCATAATTGTGAAAATGTTGCTCCAACTCTATATACTCTGCTTTTTTGGACTCATGTTCAAATCCATGAATTCAAAAACTCACACAATTCTTAAATGCTAAAGTCATTTCTTTTGCGATTGAAAACTTAAAGCATACATACAAGATTAAAAGATGAAATAAATTAAAATTTAAGTATGAAATTTTAGAATTTAAGATTTGAGATATAAATTTAAAATTTAAAATTTCCAAAATATATTTATTAAAAAGATTCAAAGCATCACATAATCAATCTAAAGGTGATAAGGGGCAAAGTAATGAAGACTTTTTCAATTGATAATTTTTTTGGCATATTTTATCAAGTGCAGTGTAACAAAAATTAATATCATCGTACAAATAAAACAATTTCAAATATAATGGTGCTAACGACGATGTCCTAAAGTTGAGGGACACATCCATCCCGATTTTGCTCTCCAGCATGCTGTATAACTCAGCCATCAAGCCAATTGAGTACAATTTATACCTGAGGCAGTCATGATCTAATATGAATATTTCAAGGCATATATTACCATTTAATCGGTTAACATTAACACAGTCTTAAGTGAGAATTTCCTCCCACATTACACAAACAAGTCCACAAGGCTCGGTCCAAGCAAATCAAGAACCAGTGCATCCAAGAAAAGATTAGCTTTGGAACAAAAAAAAAATTCTAACTTAACATTTCATGAGATGTAGAAAAACCGAATTGCTGCAAAATTTGAGACCCTACACTACTCGAGAAATTATTATTTTTGCGTAATATGTAGTCAATGAGCATCACACCAACAACTGCACTAAACTGTTGAAAGACATCAAATGATAAACAACTGAATGAATTCAAATGCAACATTACACCATGAGATAGCAATAACCTCTAAAAAAAGAAAGTAAATTTATCTACTCACGAAGCACCAAAAACTACCAAAACTTTTAAATTTCCTTAAAAGAATGATATAAACTCATTAAAGGGATCAAGGAACCTAAAAAACATTGAGGCAAACAGTGAATGTTGGGATGTCAACTCAATAGTAGCATGTTCTGAGCATCGGGCAAAACTAAATAATTCTTGATAAGCTTTGAACGTATAATCTGTATCATGGAAACTCCCTATCAATACAACTATCAAATTTTCTAGCACTCTCGCACTGTTCAGTAGAAATTGGATAAAGTTAAGCATACGCTTCGGTTTAATGTCTCTTTGTGGGATGGCATAAATCGTAACTTTCTTAAGATGTGATACTAAACAATCGAAACCAATCGCATTTGGACTCCAAAACCATCCAACTTCGGCTCATCCTCTGCGTACTGGAAACAGAATTTTTAGGCCAAATTACTTGATATGACAATCATGCATTGACAATAATACTTGAAATAAACTGGAAATTCAGGTAACAAAAACTCACTTGATCACCCAAGCACATTTTAACACCTAATGTCTCTAGGACAGGTAAATTTAGAAGAAGATATGCTATTCTGGGTAGATTTGTAAATTATTAATAACTTATTCATGCACAACTTGTGTATCCAACTCCAGTCAAAGTTTCTCTTTCAATAACAATTTTACAGATTTTTTTCTGTCAATCCCAAAACCCGACTAATGAACTATGATGCCGAATTTCGAAATAATACTAACAAAATCAAAGAATAGTTTATCTGAAATCACAAATTATAAGGAGTAGTAAGAAATAAGAACAAATCTTCATGCATGCTGTCAACTGAAAGAAGCTCCATTAGTTCACATGAAAAATATGAGAGATTTTAGTACACAAACGTAACATAAAAGCATGGTGATTTGGGAGTTGAAATTGTAAAAAATTCTCCTCAATTTACTTGTTTTGCGGATGATGATCAAGCCAACGAAAAAGCACCTAGTGATCAAGCAATAGATTTTCAGGCTTAATGTCTGTGAATCACATCCTTGCTATGACAATAAGTCAGAGCATTTGCGAGACTTGCAATCTACTGCAAATTACAAGAGAGTTTATGCAGGGATAAAAAAATTGAAAACCAAATAAGAAGAAGAAGGATAAGATGGAGGGATTCTCACAATGGCAGCTTATTTCTCAGTGATAAGAGCTAACGTAAACTATGTTTAGCAGAGATTGACTTGCGAAGAAATTGAGATGAAATTCTGATTCTCGCCAAGAAACTAAACGAAACTCCGATTAATCCTATTTTCATGATTGAAACTCTGCAAAAAAGTTAGTTATTGAATCAGGATTAAAATTTTGCAGGATGTAAGTGAGTGTACGAGGAAGAAGAAACGGCTGAAATTAGGTAATGGATAAAATTGAAAAGGAGGAGAAGACGGTTGAAAATAAGGAAATGAAGAATTGAAAATGATGAGTTGTTGGAAAAATGATACTCGTTCCCTCCGTCTACTAAATATTATCATTTTAACTGATTCAAGATTTTTAAGATAACAATAAACGGAATGACGTAATTTACTAACTTACCCTTTCATAAATATCTTACTCTATTTTCAAGACTTCATTAATATGTTTAAATATTGATTCCTATAATCTTCTCATCTTGTTATTGGAGATTAAAATATGTTTATCTTTAAAGTTGAACAAATTAATAGGGGTAGGAATGGAAAACTTAGAGAAAAAGCACATTGAAAATACAAAATGACAATAAAAAAGAGACCAAAATCCCTCTAAAACGATAATGTGTAGTAGACAAGGGAGTAATTATTTATTTAATCTAACGGTTTGGGTTTTGGGAACTTAATCACTCATTAATGGTACATTATAGTCCTTTAAAAGGATTGTAGAATTTTCGCAATAATTGATACTCCCTCTGGTTCCTAATATTTATCATTTTAGACTTGGACTATGATTCCTAATATTTGTCATTTTAAAATATCAATGCACTTTTTAACAAGATTTTCCTAATTTACCCTTCCATTAATTACGAAAGAGATTAAGTGTAGATTAATTTATAAGATGGTAATTAAGAAGAGAGAGAATTCTATTATAAAGTAAAAGGGATAAAATAGTCTTTTTATAGTGTATTAAATTGGACTTTGGTTCCTAATATTTGTCATTTTAAAATATCAATGCACTTTTTAACAAGATTTTTCTAATTTACCCTTGCATTAATTAGGAAAGAGATTAAATGTAGATTAATTTATAAGATGATAATTAAGAAGAGAGAGAATTCTATTATAAAGTAAAAGGGATAAAATAATCTTTTTATAGTGTATTAAATATTTTATTAGTTTTGATGAAAAATCTAAAATGATAAATATTAGGAACCGGAGGGAGTATTTACTTTTCATCAAACTTTTAAAACTCCTAGAATCAAGATTTTTTTTTTTGTTTACAATGTAATTTGACTTAATTCAGTGTTAGTTCAGCATAGCTATTAATTAAATTAATTTTTTTTTCAATTCTGTTGAAAAATATATCTAAAAGTCATGCTTTGGAAAAAAGTTGTTGGCTAATAACTCAATATGTTAAAATTATAATAAAAAGAAATCAGATGTAAATAAAATAATTGGTCAATGAAAATGAGCTTGAACGAAATTTTAAGTCAACCTTGATATAAAAGAAGTTAAAATAGAAAATGGTCAACCTCAACCATTAATGTACCAAAAGTCAAGTTAAAAAATTCCAACCAAACGAAAAGCACGTATTTTTTCAAAATATTTTATGTGAAAAAATCTCACTCTTCTCCAAATTAAAAATTTTGAACCTTAATCATTTCAAAATCTCCATTTAAGTAAAAAAAATTATATTCTTTATTAACAACTTAAAGTTTTAATGGTCAAATATACATTTTAAAATTTTTTATAACAGATAATTTAAACTCATTCTCCCTCGAATTTCTAATATTAATCATTTTAAATTTTTATTTTGAAACTTTTTACTTATCATTTTAGAATATGAATGTAATTTTCAATAATATTTTCTTAATTTACTCTTGTATTAATTCGAAAAGAGATTAAGCATAAATAAAGTTATAAGTTGGTAATTTTTTTTTTGAAAACCTATAAGTTGGTAATTAAACTTGAAATTTTTTTATTATAAAGTAAAAAGGGATAAATTAATCATTTTAAATGTTTTATTAATTTTGATGAAAAATCTAAAATGATAACTATTGGGAATCGGAGGGAGTAATTTCTTTCCTAGGAAAAAAGATTAGTGATGTGTTATTTTTAATTTCTTGAATTCATTTTTTTATAAATATGAACATTTCGAAGAAATTACTTTTCGAACACAAAACTTTTCATTTTCTGAAAAATATATCAGAACTACACATAACTTTTTCTTGATTCATTTAATAGACTTAGAATGCTTTTACGGTATTCACACATTTTTGTCTCAAATTAGTTTCTTTTTTCTCTTTTGTTTTGTTGGAAATTCTATTCGTGGTTGGTTCTTAGCTAGAAAATAAAGGTTGGTCAATTAAATCCAAAAAATAAAAAATTTAACATCTTCTTAACATTCGTACACAATGACGTTTCTTAACATTCGTACACAATGACGTCAACTAAAGGTTGTTAGGACACAAAGTTTTCAATGTTGTTCATGGACTCATTTCATTTTGTATACTGCCTACCTAAACTGAATATGATATTGTTTTCCTTCTAAGCCTGTAATTTTTAAATCATGAAAAAATCTAGCAACAAATATATTGGCTCTTTTTAAATGTGGGCATGCCACAAAACTTAATATTTTCAAACTCTGAAAATTAAATACTAGAGTGCATATTAACTAAATTTCTGAAATCAAACGAATATTAAAGTAAATATTTGTAAACTTCCAAAATTTAATAATATCGACCTAAGAGTAATAAAATATGATCGATAATTAGAAAATAAAAATGTAGAATGTGGATTTAAATTAAAAGGAAACTAAAAAACGTGAAATTAGGATAAATAATTATAACCTCCCTGAGATTTGCATTAATACACTGTCACCTCCTTAAAATTTTTTATAATAACTTATACCTCCCTATATTTTATCTTCATCTAACTAAAACATCCTTCCGTTAGATAATACGAGCTTTCCATCAAAATAGTTGACATGAAATATATTTTATGAGAAAATCGCCCTTTCATATGTTCTTTATACAATTAACTTATTTCCACCGTAGAATTTGCTCTGATTTTTCAGACTTCATTTTTTTTAATTATTTGAAATTTGTATCAATAATAATATATAACGAAATGATAATTTGAAAGCTTGATTTCTAGTATTTGGCATGTTTCCAGATGTAAAGGCTTGTGAGATTGAATAACAAGATTGCTGTCATATAATAATTTGGGAGTTCTTCGTGTTAGCCTGAAATGCTTTGTTTATTTTTCAAACAAAATAAATGAATCTAACTTTCAATTACTTAATCTCTTTTTAGAACTTGCATAACCTTGACATCTAAATAATATGTTTTTCTAACTTTTGTTTTTAACCACTGTAAAAATAATATAAAGTCTGTAGCATATGGCATTTAAAATACTGGACACTCAAAATTTTGCTGCTGGAAAGTTCCTATTTTCTTAACTTCAAAGTACATTGATCTTTATGATGTGTTTTCATTCCATTTATTTGTATACTTATATTGTTTACATAAATATTTTAGAAGATAATCAAATAGTATCTAAATATTTCACTTGTGTCTTTTTGAAACTTGCATATCCTGCTACTTTAGAACAACAATAAATTTAAAAAAAAATTAAAAAAAGAACATAGACAGAAGATCAAAGCTTCCACGAAATTGAATTAATTGGATAATTAAAGAAGAAAAAGAAGGGCAATTCTGTCACAAAAATAGCTTTTTGGATGAAAAAGTCATAAAACTTAACGAAATGATGTTTTAGTTGGATGAAGACAAAATATAGGGATGTATAAGTTCTTATAACAAAACTCAAGGGTATAGTAGTGTATTAGTGCAAACATCAAGGAGGTTATAATCATTTACACTATGAAATTATTAAAGTATGCTGAAACATATGAACGTATTGGTCTAAGAAAATTGGTTTGATTTGTCTTTAACTTGTAACTTGAAGGTTTTTTTTCATCGCACTCCTCACCTCAGTTGGGGCCACGTGATTGCAGATTTTGTTCTTCAAGGGATTTGAGTTGATCTATTGAACCTTAAAATAAAAGTGATTTTCAAAATTCAGTCCCCACATAAAATAATATTTCAAGTTGAGATTGTGCCGTATTTAGTTAAAGTTTCATACAATTAACTTTATTATATTATATTATTTTATTTAAATTTTATTTTTATAATATTGAAACATAGAGTGCACTTTTCACTAAAACACCTATAAAGAACAAATAAATGAAACAAATATTTTTTAACACAATTAAATTAATTAAATGTCATCAATATTGGAAGATAGATTAAGCTTGTCACGTAAGTAAGGAAGACATATATAAAGAATAACTAGAATAATCAAAGGAATATAACAACTCTACAACTTTCATATTAAGTAATTAAACTTCATCTTACATTATCGAGGATTCACAACCATAAGAATTTTGATGTACACCATAACATTAACAAGATTTGAGAATATGAAAATGTCTTATTTGAAAGAAATAGATCTAGGTATGTACCTAAAAGAAAAAATGAATATGTATGATTAGCTACAAACAGATGATAACCAACTTAGAGGGAAACATATTTAATTCATGTTGTGTACAAGCGAAACCACAATTGTGATAAACGAGCATGTAGAAAAAACTCAGTAAAAATGTTAAATGAAATTACACCGCATTAAAACTTAAAACGTTGAATTGAATTATAAAAAAAAAAAAAAAAAAAAAAAATTGTACAGAGGAGGAAGAAAAGGAATAAAGAAAACTCAAAAGAACATATTTTTCATCCTATCTTCGCTCAAAGGATAGAGGTGTCCAGCATTTAAAAAAAATATACTAATTGTCTCTTTATGACTTTCCAGTATTTAATCTCTTTAAATTCATAATCCCAACACTATTACATAAAAAGCTGGACTTTAAAAGGCTGGGCCTACACTTGGTAAGATTTTGGGGTTTTTAGCGGAATGGGCTTTACAAATATGGCCCATCGAGATTCATATCTCTTCCTCGTTCAGTTACAGTCTCATAAATTCAATTATACGCTCTGTATAAGCCTCACTTCCTGATTATCGCTCACTCTAAACTGGAATTTTGTTTTCTGTTAGATTCCTCTCTTCTCTTGATGTTGCTTTCATCGCCAATTCCAACACCTCACTGGAATCATCATCAAATTAGCAAGTAATTTCGTTTTTCTGCTCTGTTTCGATAATTTCGATTTTCAATTTTTGTTTCACAAAATCAATTACGAAATTTGTAGTTATGATGTATGTGAATGAATCTTGGGATGAAGATTTGAAGTCTAAAGGCTTCTCTCGTTTCTATTTTAGAGAGAGCCTGGATGCTTGGATATTTTCACAAAATTAAAACCTAATTCTATCGATTTCACTCGTTGTTGTTCGACGAATTCTTTCTTATATTCATCTCGTTTTCTATTCAATTTTAGGTCTAGAGAAATCGTGATTCAGTTATCGACGAAATTAAGATTATTATTGTTTCTATTCCTTTATGCTTAATTGAGGATATTTCAATCAGATTTGATTATCAATTTATTGAGGTATGTAGTGTATCCTACAAGTGTTGTTATTCTTTCTCAGTGTTAGTCAGCAAAGATATATTAATGTTGCGATTGATGAATCGATTTTCTACATTTAAAGTAGTGGAGATTCAATGTAGTCATTTTCTTGTGATATATTACTGCAATGCTTGTGCAATTTAAAATTTCTCCTTGAACATTCTTGATTTTTTTGTGATTTCATTGCGATACATGCGAAGCTTAAACCTTTGAAGTCAGGCGCTTCATTCGATCTGTTGGCATGAAATTAGAAATAATTGACTCGAGGAATAAAACTTCAACTTACAACAATATGAATGAAGAAGGGATGATTGTGTTTGCTGCTCTAGTCCATTATGGAGTTTCTTGATGATGCTCTTTCAATTGCAGTTAGTTCTTTTGTGCCAATCATTGCAAATAATGTGAAAACACAATGTCTTCCTTAATCTGCAAATGAGATATGTATTTTTTGTTTTTGGATTAGAATTCAAGATTTGTACTCCTGGAAATGAATTTTGTAAATTTAAACGTGATTGTTGTTGAGATCCCTGATGAATCCTAATTAGGGAAAAAGTCTGAAAGTTTAGCATTTGAAATTTTGTAAATCTAATTAACTATGATACGAAAATGTGAGAACACTTCTCTTTATTTGTACAATTAAAACGTGTCTCATTTGTTCTATGTTTTTATTTGATTATTTGTGCAATTAAAATAAAATTTATGTCAATACTCATAACTGTCATTTTTACGAGCTTTAAACGAATTGCAAGGGGATTGATTCCACAAAACTTCAAATTATTATATGTCTAATAAATACCTGTTATATCTATTATAATTTTTTTTATATTTATCATATATCTAATATATAGTTATTATATCATATATATTTATGCACAGTAAACATATTATACAAAAAATACTTATCGAAGCAACTGAAAAACTACAATGAATATCGCCAATGACAGTGCTTAAGGAACCAGTATATGGGTAATTATATGGTCATTTTGAACATTATGATTTGTATGTTAGCTTGTAGTATGAGTCTAAGCCAACATAGATAAAATTCTGATATTTGCAATTTTATTATATGTTTGTTATACACATATTATATACGTGTTATATGTCAGATATATGTATGTTATATACCTATTATATATCAGATATTTGTATTTATGTTGAACCCATGTAAAATGTGTTTATTATATGTTTGAAATCCATAGAATAAACCAGCAAATTTTTTGAGATGACATAATTGACAAGTTATATATAATAACGAGAGAAACTCAAATTGAGTTTTGGTTGAGCCAAAAGTCGCACTTAAGGCGCAAGATCAAGCTTGGCGCACTTAAGGCGCAAGGTTGAGCTTTGGAGCCTAGGAGCGTTTGAGGCGCACCTTTAACTACTATAATATAGCATGTAACTATCACATGGGATATGTATAGCTAACAATAAACATGATAGATGCAAAAGTGTAATGCTTAACATATATTTTTGTTATATACATGTTATATATATACCTTATATACATGTTCTATATCTTTTATATATCTACTAAAATGAAACTAATTTATCAGCATCACATGCTTTGAATATCACCACAATATGAAAAATAACACTAAAATCTGATTATCATACAACACTAAAAAAAGCACTAAATAACTAACTAATTTATCAACAATACATGCTTTGAATAATTCTAAAATTTGAAAAATATATGCTAGGCGTCATACACACATCAAAATAAATTTCGAATGACTTGGCACCAAAACAAAATGACCAGCCACCATGTGGATATCTCACAATAGATTTCCAATTAAACTTGTGCTTAGTAGTACTTCATTTTTTTGAATCACTTTTTAACTACAAGAGTTCCAAAGAATAGAAATTGCTCTCCAAATAGAAGAACCAAAACAACATTGTTAGCTATTAAGACCTCCTCGTCAACGAAAAATCAATCTTCCCTGCATTGTCAGACCAAGTAAACAAAAATCACAAAAGCTCCAACTCAAAACAAGTAAGGGATCAACATTGATTTCTTATTCCCAAATACTACATTTGAGATACACCCAGTATTAATAAGCTCCAGCAAATTGCGCATAGTTTTGACATCCCATATTTGTTCACCCAATAGCCCTTTCCTTGAACAAAGTATATTTTTGAACAAACTTTATAACAACAATCCTCCCCCCCACGAACAAAGTACTTATCGAACATTCTCCTGATCGATCATCGACTCATCCATCAACACATTTTCACTTCCACTCTAATAAATTGGAGGACACGATTTACATAGGATACTAGCGGTTCACGTGTTATTAGTTATCAACTGGTGTACCGCCTTTGCTACAGTTAAAAGATTTATCCAAATCGCGAATATTAAGTTAAGAGATGTTGGATCGACTCGCGGAAGCCCATGAACACCACATATCCACACAATAGAATGATATTGTCCACTTGAACTTAAAGCCCTTATGGATTTTCTCTTGGACTAATTCTCAAAAGGTCTCATACCAATGGAGATTTGGTTCATGCTTATAAGCTCTTGATTCTCCCAACCTATTAGTAATGTGGGATATTTATTTACCCAACATTCCTCCACTCAAAACAAATATACATCGAGCCTCCCCTCAACCAGTCATCCATTCGTCCACTAACTCTCTTAACAACTCTATTGCATAGGAGGATACACGACTTACACGAGCACTAGCAGTTACACTGAATATTGGTGATTAACTAGGCGTACCATTTTGTTCGAGACTTCAGGAATTCATCAACATCACGCTAACATCGGGGCATGACTCTGATACCGCGTGTTATGATCCGGGAGTTTCAATCTGGGGGCCAATGAACCCCCAAGTAAATGAAATAGTTCATGGGTTAGACACCACATTCTACGCAAATGGTATATAATTGGGAAAGGCCCATAACCCACTACCTTTGTGTCATTACTTTCTCATGTGGGATACACAATTCCACACTTACCACAACATTCTATCCTTCAAGTGTGATTTACCCCTACATAGGCTGGGTTAAGGCCGTGCTCCCTCTTAAGCACTACACCGCTCAAACCAGGCACAATCCTCCCAACTTATTTGCAATGAGAGAATTGCTCTAATACAACTTATTGGATGTGTGTGTAAGTGTGTGTATGCGTGTGCACATGTGCACGTGCATGTTGCGTGTGCGTGACATTATCCACAAATATACAACAAACATTTTTTTCTATTGTGATGGCTAAACAACTCCCATTATTTTTAACCCGAACAAATCTAAATGAAATTGAATAAATCACTTTGCAATTAACAACAATGACTAAACTAGAAAAATTAGAAATTACATTCATAAGATTAACATAACCTCAATACCTTCTCATTCTAAAGAAGAAAATCAAGCAACAATACATATCTCTCATTCTTATTTTGCAAGAATAATATATGAGCTCCAATTGAGCCTTATCTATCAATTTATTTTTTGGATCAAATGGTTCCATGATATGGTATGATTGTCTTCTTGGGTCTAAGGGTTAAGAGTTCGAATCCTTAATAGTTTCATTTGTTGAATTAATACATTGTAGAGAATTTGTTGTACCTACTTCAAGTCTAGAGGATATTAGTGCGTCTGTTGAATTCAATTTTAATACAGTGTAGAGCGAGAATTTTTTGAACCTACTTCAAGTCTAGACGACATTAGTGTGTGAGAAGTGTAAAAATTAATACATGATCTAGGAATATACTTTATTTATTAGCTCATGTTCTTAAATTTAGCTGTTTCATGATATATAGATATTTCATAGTATCCTGGACCTAGAAATTGAGGGTTAAAATCATAACAACTTCATTTGTTGGATGTACTTATCAATGACGGAATGAATGTGTATCGTACCCACTTTAAACATTTGTATGCGGGAAAGTATTTTCGAATCCACAACCACAACAAACTTTCACATTATTCTTTCATATACTCCTTCCCCATTTACCTTTGAACTCTATTATCATCGTACTTTGCAATAAAATATAATGTACACAACAATTGAATTTCTAAGTTCTACAAAATTTTGCTTCTATTTGGACTATTGAAGAATGTTGAGGAGCATTTTTGTTTTTACTGTTTCCATAAAAGGCACGTGGGAGAAAAAGAAAGCACAAGAGGGTGAGAAGTAGGCCCCAGCAAAGGCTTTTTGATTTCACACACGAGTTTAATTAAATTAAAAATTAACACTAAAATTTAAACTTAAAAAGGGAACGTGGTGGTCATACAGATCAACAATGATCCCCGCGTCTGCATTTATCATCGTCAATTATAACACTGCCACGTGTCCGCTTCTTCTACTCAAAATTATGACTCTCAAATCCACGCGCTTTGACTCACTTCTAGTACCTATTTATACTGAGCCGCCACTTTCATTATCCACTCAATTCCCTCCTGAAATTTATCAACCAAAAGAAATTTAAATTTAAAACAAAAGAAAACTTATTACAATGGTGAAGACAAGAACACCGTCGCCACCGCCGCCGTCTTCCTCGTCGTCACCTGACCAGCTGCAACAAATTTCCGACAACAACCAGCCGAAGTACACTGGTGTCCGGAAGCGCAAATGGGGCAAATGGGTGTCGGAAATCAGACTCCCCAACAGCCGGGAAAGGATTTGGTTGGGTTCTTACGATTCACCGGAGAAGGCGGCGCGTGCATTCGACGCTGCTCTGTATTGCCTCAGAGGCCGCAATGCGAAATTCAATTTCCCAGATAACCCGCCGGACATTGTCGGTGGTGAGTCGCTCAGTCCCCATTCTATTCAGGCGGTGGCGGCTAGATTTGCCAACGAGAATACGCCGCCAACTCCGGCGATAGCAGACGCGAATGAAAACGGAAATGAGCAGAACGACACGCCGTCGACTTCGGAATCGGCGCAGGTGGAGAGTGGAATTGACTGGTCGTTTTTGAACTTGTTGGATAGTAACAATGAAATCGGCCGGGAATTCGGTTACTATTCGGGATTGGATAATATGGGTGACGGATATTTTCCGTCGGAAACACCTCCGCCGGCCGTTTTTGATGATGATTATCAGAATGGGGATGATTCCTCCTACTGTCAGCAATCCTTTCTTTGGAACTTCAATTAGAACCCAAAAGAGAAATATTTCGGGTAGATATGCGATAAATGGATGTGTGTTATGTATATGTAATAGTTGGGGTGGTGCTCATCTAACGACACCGTTTTCTCGACATAGATTAAAAGAGAGTGCGGGAATTTTTTTTGCTGCTGAATAACTAACTGGATTATATACAGGTATAGATAGCTATATATATATATACAGTTATGCTTCTGAATAGGACATTTTTTTGCCACCTTCCTTATCAGGAATATGTGGTGTATATACATTTATAGAAAGCCATTTTTGTTCTTTTTGAGGGTGACATATAAACGTCTACTTGGGTCTTTTATTTGTCCTATATAAATAGGTCCATTTTTTGTTGGGTGATTTGGAGCTTATTAGATGTTAAATTACAATTGTAAGTGAATGGTTATGACTCATTTTAACCGTATCGATAAGCTGTAGTCATTATTACAACTATAACGATTTTTAATAAGAGCTAAATCAAACGGGATCAATAACTTTTTACAGTTAATTATATATGTAAAAGATGTTGTCTGTTTTTGTGTATTTAATATTTTTATAATTATATTAAAACATTGTCCATAATTTATGATTTTTTTTTTAAAAAAAAATATGGATGTTTGAATTGGTTGAATTTCAAACCTGAAACCTATCACATCCGTTTTGAGAGATGTATCAAATTGAACTACACTCAATTCGTATGATTTATGAATCTTATTTGTATTTGTTTTCTACTTTTTATTCTGCTGGTCAGGTAAAAATAGATTATATTTTTAAGTATTGCATTTTTACAGTGCTTAGATTTCAAACGGATTAGTTAAAAATTTCATTGATGAATATATCAAAATTCAAAACGTTACTTTTTTAGTTGAACCCCATCTTAATTGAAGTTTTACTATCTTGCAAAATTATTAGAAGTCTGGGATCTTTTATCTCATTCATATATTTATAATGAATATGAATATCTATTTGTGGGGTGCCACACATAAATTCTCTTTGGAACAAAACCAATCAGAGAACTTAGATGTGTTAGATTCTAACTAGTTAGACGTGGAATTAGGTGTTCCTTTCTATTTAATATAAGCTTGATTCCGTAAATTAAAGAAAACAAATATAAAGATATTAATGAAACTATTTTAGATAAAAATTAGTGTAATTTTGAAACTCACTTATGAGCCATATATGTGTCAAGCTACTCTAAATTTGATTTTCCAAAATTTTTGACACATCGAATTTGTGTAACTTTTCAAAGAAGTCACATGGCGTTTATGTCACATTTTTTTCCAAAAATTTGATTGGTTTTGTTGCAATAGCCTGATGCAAACTAACCTTCTTTCCTCAATCAATGGGGCAAGTCGAGGCATGTCTTCTTTCAAGCAAGACGAGTTAGCTCCTTTCTATAAAAGATGAGATGGTTTAACCATACTGGAAATGGTTGAACCTACCTACTAAGCCTTAGAAGGAAAACTGGTCCATTATTACCAAATTCATAAGTTAGTTGGACCTAATGAAAATTAAACAAGGGAATGAATTTTTTCGGCCATTTGCCCTAGCATTTTGTTCACTAAAAATAGGTGATTTTGACTAAAAAGATTGGATTTAATATGGGAAATATGGTAATTATCTCACATTGTTTAAGATTTGAATTTGGTATACATGTGAAATCCTTTTCTTCCTCTATGTAAATTTTTAAATAAGATAGACTTCGTATACATATTACCGTGACATTTTTTTAATGAAGCACCTATGTTTATTTTATACTTCAAATGGATTTAGGTGTGAATGACGTGAGTTAGATATTTCACGAGTTAAAAATTTACACATTTTATTTTCTGATAACTTTTTGGAGTGAAGTACAATTTATTTACACATTAATTATAATGAATGTAACTAACATGTAAACGTGTTTCAAAGTTATAAAATTCAATGACTTAGATTGGTTCAAAGAAAAAACATTCAAATAATATTGTTCTAACTAATTCAAAAATTGCTATTATTTTCAAATATATTTTTGTGTTAACTACTAATTATGTAATAGGCTTTATGAAATGACAGTTTCCACGAGCACTCAAAGAATAGAAAAAGTGAACACGGTATAATCATGTAAGCATCGAATTTAGAAGGGGAGACTATATGATAATATTATATAAAATAATTATTGCGTACCCAATATGATAACCAAGGCAAATTACATGCATTTTTAAGGCGCGCCTCGAGGATATGTCCTTAACATAATAATGAAAAGAGCTCTGTTTGATCATTTTTGACAAAGAGAAGCGATAATAGTTTCAACTCAGAGTCACATAAAATTTTGTGTTAAATTTATTTATTAAATATTCTCTTAAAAAATGTGTTTATATTATTAAATTACAAAGATATCAAATGCGTATATATTATTAAATTACAAATGAAAATCCCCACTATACATTGGATATGATTCGAATCCATGATCTTTAGAATCACAAATTCAATCTTTACCACTAGGTTAAAATATCATTCACTTTTGATGAACTATAATTTTTTATTTAAAGGTTGAATATATTTTGTTACCATTTTATTTAAAACATTAATATATTATGAATGACTAATACATACTTAGCATCCTACATTTTGAAAAGTCTTTCTCTAACCTCCTGAACTTGGCAAAAATGCAATTGTCATCCTCTTCAATGTCACGAGTCACATTCTGATTGGAGAGAGAAAAAGAAAAATTTGACATCTTTGAAAAGTCAAACAGAGTGCACTATTGTAAATTTAGGGGGATAGTAAAAACTTTTCAAAGTTGAGGGTCATGATGAATGGTGAGAGCTGTCAAGATTGGGGCAAGTCTAATGATTTCCCATTTTGGAGAATTGGGAATGAATATGGAGAATGACCAGGTCCAATCATTCCTCATACGATCCCTAAAATGAGATTTTCTCAAACATGGCAAATGAACACTTGGACATGCGGAGTTTCTTGCATTACATCGCAAAGTCTCGCAAAATGGCACGCGATGGCACTTCCCATGCGAATTATGCAGCAAAAGAAGGTTTTTCTCGGTAAAGTTCTAGAATTTTCTAGCTTAGTCTTCACATATCCAGAATTCACTATATGAGTGTAGAATAAACTAGAATGTATCTAGATTTATCCATACTTATCTAGTTATAGGGATACTTGTATAGAAAATTCTAGTGGAAGTTGTAATAACCGTCGGGTCGAAGATATTTCTAGAGAATCAATCCGGACCATTCGTTAAGGAGGTGAAGAATACCTATAAATATGTAACTCCCCTCCCATTTGTAATCACCTTGGAAAGTTAATCAATACAAACTTGTAAAGTTTCCCACAAAAGCTCTCTCTTTAGTTCTTACTTAGCTTCCGCATTCGTAGTGCGACTTGTGTAGAAATTCTCGTATATGCTTTGCTAGCATAATCGTTGGTTGTTTTGTGCTAGTGCCGCACGGTGTTTAAGCATTAAAATCTTAACCCGTGACACAAGGAATGAATTAAAATAGTATTATTTTTTGTTTTTATATTGTTTTTAATTTTTATTTTACTATTTTTTTGTTAGTTTGATAATAAAATCTTATCGTTTTAAAGTGAATTTGATTTAGAGAATGAAAAATAGGAAAAATAGTTGAAAAATACTGTAAATTCTGTGAAATGGAATTTGAGGAACGAAAAATATATAAATATAAAATAAAGTTAACATTTAACAAGAACTAGCTAGCAAGTAGCTACTTAGGTATACGTAGGGATGACAACGGATCCTGGACCCGGTCCGGATCCGTGGACCCGGATCCGTTTTTTAGGGTCTGGATCTTAATTTTATAAATCCATCGAATCCGGGGTCCAGGAAAACGGATAAGGATCCGGGTCCGGATTTTACAATGAAACCCGGATCCGTAATTAAAGATTAATTGTACTTTTTTATTTATTATTTACCCCAAAAATATTGGATAATTAATATTTTTTTAGATCCACGTAAATCCAATTGCATGAACATAATTAAATGAGCATGTAAACTATTCAAAATAAGATGAAATGCACAAGTATGGAAGCTGAAACTAAGAATTTGATGTTAATTACATGGACCAGTTTTGGACCCGTTTATGTACCCGGATATATTCAAACGGATCCGGACAAGATCCAAGCTGGAACCGGTTCGGATCCGGCCTGTTGCCATACCTAGGTATACACATGTCTTCTTTGTTTCTGCAACACCTAATTCCACATCATTTATTAATTTAGCTATTCCCACGTGAAAATTGCCTCTATTAATTAATATTCAAACCTATTGAACCTTTATTTCCTTAATAATATTATGATTAATCTTAAAAAATACCTATAGCATTACTTTTCCAATTTAATATATGTTTGGTCTCTATAAATGAGTAAGATAAATTAATGACTTCTTTTACGGACGAAACTAATTTTTTTCAAAAACAGATGTTTTAAAAATAAAGATACAAGGAAGAAATAAACCTAAAATTACTTGGATACATTAATTATATGTGTTTGTTAGATACATATTATTTAAAAGAATTGCTTGAAAAAAGCAACTTGAAACGAGAAATGCAAGTGGGCTCAAATGCTCTTGAGATCAACATTATGAAGAACACAAAAGCAAGTGAATTCATAGTCAGCAATATCCCAAAAGTAGGATTTCTTCACTTATCTGTTTATGTACAATATTGTTAAAAAAAAATTTTTACATGTCAAGTTTGATGGAATAAAAATCAAAATTAGAGAGTTTGAAATATGTTACTCGTCAAAACCAGGTTTACTTTTGTCAACAGTAACAACAACAATGCATTGGGCCTTGAAATTCAGCAGTGTGTTATTAGCTGCTTCGATGAGGTAACTAAATTTTCAAGCAGAAATCAAACCAAAACTAAAGTAACCTACCTTACAAGGAAAGTGTTTTCCAATCAATCAATCATTTCAATAAGCTGCTAAAATTTCCCTATATTTGTCTTATCATTAGATCAAATTGCAAACCACTCATGTAATGATAACATAAAGTTCAAAGCAACATCTAATGGTTGATAAAAAAAACCATATTTTATGTAATACTAAACTAAATAATCATGAAAAGCAGAAATTGGAATGACAAACATCAAATGTTTGTTTGCCCCAAAGAAAATCTTGATTGGTAGATTTTGTGCTCGTCAACATTTGCTTATTGGCTGTGCTTTTACCCATTTACGATACACGACTCTTTTCTCCATTTTAAACGTCTTACATTAAAAGAAAGAAAAACTTCACTTACACAGGATGTAACCCAAACCTAAAATCTTTAGAGGTCGCAAATTACTTCTTAACCAGACATTGGTCATAAAAAATTATATTTTTGGAAACCTTTATTTTTCGATGAATTCAATTGTGTGTGTGTGTGTGTGTAGTACGTGGAGTTTCATGAAATGAAATGAATTCATAAAAAAAAGACTTGAAATTGCATTTGCCCAATTTTATTCAAATTGTTAAATAATAAAAAAAACTTCAACAGAACTGTTGTAGACTGAAACAAGATTATCATAATATCTTATTGCCACAAACACAATGCAAAAGAGTAAAATTCATAGAATGCTAAAACATGCAAAGAAATCAGGTAAATAATATAAAGAAATGCACTCCTATAGCAATTCACTTTCCGTTTGTAAAAACTGAGGCAAAATGGTACATAATCCGATACGAGGTAGTGGTTGGAACAAACGGATGACTAGCCAGTTGGATCTTGTATAGTTTGGTAAACCCGAATTGCAAAAAAAATATATATTCCTCGATTTTTTCTATGCTATCTCATTTAAAGTAATGATGTAAGCATTAAAACAAACCTGGAAAGACAGCAGATACTTCTTTGTGAAGAGAAAGATTAGAGCCTCCACTTCTCATTCATTCTTCTTCACACCATCAGTTACTTTTTTTGGATATATTAGATTTCAATTTGCATCCATATGAAAGAGCTTGTGAGAACATTGCATCGATGGCTTCTTCTTTTAGCTCGTACACAGAGAATGCGGTGAAAGCAACTGGAAGTCCTGCAATTACAGGATCACACAATTGACTAACAGAGTATAAGTGTAATAAAACAGAACATTAAGAGGTGGTACTCAGATTAAATTGGAAATTAATTATTAACTCCAATAGACGAAACCGAAATCTCTAAACTTTAACGAGACTAATAAGTAAGAGAAAGAGAAGAGAGAATAAAGATATTATTTTCCTGTTATCTATTTGTTCCCTTATCTTCATCACATAAGATTGCTCTAATCTTGAACTTTACTGAGATTGCAGTATAATTACTACTCTCAAGAACTCGTTAAAATTTTTTATCAGCATGCAATTTTCAAATTCTTTTATTTTCCCGGTTAAGGCCTCCATTTCTTCAAAGACTTAAAATCTTGAAAGACAGATGAATGAGAGTCATTGAATTGACATCATAACAATATGCTATTCAATTTACGAGGCAAAGAGATAAAAATCGTATCTTTAAGAAGTAAATATTAGGCAAAATCAAAGGAAGAACTGAACTTTCATAAACGCAATTCCAAACCCACAAACAACTAGAAGCATAATCTCAAAACATCAAGCAAAATCCAAAATTTCTCCTTTACCTTATGTGTTTCGGAAAAGATCAATTAATCATCTCTCCTCTTTCTCTCAGTTATTTTTAAATGGTTGATGAAGCATGCCATTAAGATAGGGGCACAAATGGAAAAGAAAATACAGGCATCATAGTAAACTTTTACGTGCTTGGGTACAAGTGAAAGGTAATTGTAAGAATTAAAGGTGATTTAAGCATTATGTTAGTAAAGTGTGCACCTTCACGTCATGTTTTGAAGGTCATGAATATCTGTGTTAGTAAAGACAAAATTTATGTAATTTTAATGATTTAAGCATATGAATGTGTATGCATGAAAAAAAAATGCAAAGGCACGAGTGTTAAATGAGCGTGAGAGAGAGGATACCTATTAAAAATAAACTCTGAAGTGAAATCGCTCCAAGGAAGCTCAGAATCGACAGCAACAGAATAACCTGTTCAGTTACAGCAAAGGAAGTTAAGATAAAAGTTCAAAAAAAGACAGCTACACTATGTTTACGATAGATCAAGCACTTTGACAGCAAACTGAATGTTGAAAGCAAATGTTTTCTTGGGTGTTGCTATTTGCATTATGTAGGTTCCAATATTACAAAACAGTGTCCTTTTTCACATGGAAGTTGTTCAAGATTTTACTCCAGCAAAAGGATTGATACCTTAAAGAACAGCATCCAGTCCTTCCCCTTGCAAAGTGATTTCAAAATGTGTACAGCTTCATTCCATGATGAAGCCACTCTGACAGCATATCTGTGAGACCTCTCTTCTGACAAGTGAAATTGTGAAGCGGGAATTTTTTCAATTGTATACCCAAATCTGCATCGAAAGAAAACCAGATTTACATTTTCAGCATCCACAACTCTGCCAAAGCATTAGGAGCCAACTACAAGAACTTTCAAAATCAATGAGCCGTTTCAGAAAGTGAACTAGAACAATCGTGAGGGCAGAAAGAAAGGAGCTACTCTCATTTTGAGGATAAAGTTCTTTTGCTTCTAGGGAAACTAAATCATTATCTTTGTTTGGGTGGAAAGATAATTATAGAAGAGACTGAGGCAGATGAAGAGACTTTAATGTTAGTTTAATGTCTTCTCTCTTGGAAAATCCCTGTCAGATGCATTCTAACACATCTTCACAACTTGAAAATTATCATGGCTGGATCAAATAAACAAATGTAGTTTCTTATATATTTTATGCTCCAAGAACAGAGTAATCATCACATTGGCATTAGCAAATGCAAAAGAAGCAGTAAGCACATACATTTTCTCTGGTAAATTTCCATGGATAAACAGGAATGCTGATGCCAGCAGTAGAATCTTTGCTAATGCAGTAATCATGGTAGATTGAAATGCAACCAAGTTGTAGTAAATAGTCATTAGAACCAACAAGGTAACAAGCGTCTGCTTTTTATCCTTCCAAAGCAGTGTGTCTGCAACTGCAAATGACACAGCAGCATGTTAGTGAGCTACATATGACAATGAACCTTTAATTGACATCCAATCCCTTGTCATGTATAATCTCGTAGCACTGAAACACAATACATTAACACAAATGCACCAGCAGCCCAAAAAGGAAGGGTTTTCTTGTTTTTTTTATTCTTTAGTTTGACAAAGATGCAAATATAGCAAGATACTACATGTCTGCCTTGAAGGAAGTACCAAGAAAGTTCCTTGGAAAAGGCATGCACATTTTGGTATACTACACAAAATATTGAAGGGTTTTTTCATAACAAGATCTTAAAATAACATGTGGGGGGTATCCTAACTTTTACCACCAATATGCAAAAAAAAAAAAAAAAATATTAGTAGGCCCTGAAGTTTCGCCATTTTCAGGCTCCTATTTAAGACCCTAAACAGTTTCAACTTTCATAGCACCTACTATTCTGAAATCCATATGGAGGTCAGCCATTAATAAATTCACAATTTCTTGAGTTCAATATTGCCAATCTGATCTAATGTTTCACAGTAAGCTAACCATTACTTGTTATCTGATAAAAGGAGATTGTATTGGGCAAGAAAAATGTGAGGAGAAGCTCAATTTTGAGTCTCATGTAGCACTTTATATTGAGTAACATAAACATATAGTGAGAAGTGATACTAAGAGAGTAATTACGCATACCCCTTCCACTTCCAAGCCATTTGTGAGCCTTAGATGGTCTTTGATGATTATTAGCCCTCAAATGCGAAAACGATTCAATAGTCCTTTGCAAAGCTTCCTACATAGAATTCAAAAGGTTGCAGTATCACTGTTAAGCAACTGACCTTAGATTCTTTAAAGAAGACATTGGTTCATGCACTCATAAAAATGTTCTTGGATTAACATTCAAGAAAGCAATCATTAAATTAATATTTCCACATTAGAAAACTCCAAAGTCAGAAAACCTTTCATTTATTAAATTATAGCAGCGAAAAGAAAAAGAACCTACTACAGAGGCATTTGGATATCTTACAATAACATCTAGAGTACAAAAGCTTCAAACTACTGTCAGTGTTAACATGCTGGAAGGCTCATATCCAATAGAAGCCAAATAATAGAGCAGGTGTGCAACTCATATGACAAACGAACAGAAATAGAAATAAGATATTTTTCAGAGATACTGAAATTTTTTCACAAGTTCATAAAAGTAAAAAGATTCATAATGTGATTTCCGATACATGAAATCATGCAGAAAATAAATCCATCAAACCTCAAGTGATATAATGGGAGCGTAGCCAAGCCTATCCTTTGCTTTTGAACCATTAAAAGATCTGCTACAAGAGAGAAGTCTAATTCTTGAAGGTATTAATTGTGGAACCTTCATTCCATATGGTCCCAATAGCTTATATATTTGTTCCACCGCATGTGCAACAGGCATCATAACATATGCCGGTATCTTTATTCTGGGCCTGCAAACTACATTAATTCAGCTGAAAAATATATCGGGAGTTTGCAATTATATAACTTCATTTTATAACTAAGCAGCACTGCATCAACATATAAAATAATGCAAAAGATATTCATCAAAGGAACAGGGGGCAAGAAGACTTGTCCATGAAAATATCTCAGGGAATTATAATCATTAGTTTACAAGATGATCACAGAAACTATCATTTTGGCAGAGGACCAGAACTAAAGGATATAACCTGAGTACATATATAGTTTCCACACATAAACAGAGATTTATGAGCGCTTCAATACTAGCAATCAACTTAGGGAGTATAACTACCAACCTCTCGTAGCCAAGATCTCCTACAATGCGTGATGTGAAGTCCCAGAACTTCATAGGCTCCATGTTCGTTATAAAATACGCCTGCAATTTTAAATGGACTCTAAGCCAAAAACACTCTAGATTCCTGGATGCAATATGCCCTTTTCAACAAGAGTTGTCTATTAATTATAAAAATTTAATTGACAATGAGATAATAAAGAAGGACCCAATCATCAGGATCCTTCTTTTCTTCATGCATTTAATACATTAAACTAAAATTGTTATATTCAAGTCAATAATTGATCAGCACGGTGCAAGCATCTTTTCAAATGACATACATATAATAAAGTAATGCATATAGGTTTAAATAATTTATTGCTTAGCGTATCATCACCAGTCTCTAAAAGAGGATACCATTGTAATGAATGCCTACTAGCAAGTATGGCAATGTGCCAGATCTGGATTTGATATGGACCCATATTTTCACCATTTCAAGGCTGGCACAGCTCACAAGGTAGATGGTGCTTGTGCCAGACTTGAAATGGTGAAAATATGGGTCCAGATCGGATCCAAATCCAGCCCATCACCATCCCTTGGCAACCAGCAAGTCTAATACTTTCAAATGGCTCAGAATGAAGCCAACATATCAAATTTTATTCCTAGAATGCATCATTGCATCTTACCTTAAGGGTCAAAGGCTGTTCTATTTTATCTTCATGCATGTATTCATATTAAAGTAATCTTCTAAATGACTCCTTCATTTTAGCATCACTTTCCTTAACGAAATCTTGCTGGTCTGATATGTAAGAGTTCCTACTAAATATGACTATATGAGCCACTGCAGGCAAAGTCATTGATCAAGCCCTTATGCATAATTTGTATTAAACATCAAAGAAACCTCTAGGTACTCTTCATCATATTTCAATGTTTTTGCCAATAACAACATTAACCAAGGAATCTCCAAACAACAATACAAGGACCCGTGTTAAATACATTCTTAAACTAAAAAGTATCCCATTTGAATCAAATAGCATAAATTAAGTTCACAGCACATGAATGCTTAAGATTAGGCCAACAAATATAGGTAAGTGCCTCAGAGAGGGAAAAGGAAAGGAAATACGGAATTCAAGCATTTTAGTTTTAAAATCTCAGAATAAAGGTTACAGCACTAATAAATAAAACTGATAGTTAAAAAATTTTCTTATTTGAGAATCCAGAGAAAAAAATAACCTGTAATTGTAGATACAATTTCTAGTCTAGCGGAAGAATAATTGTTAAAACCTAAAGACAGAACACAAAAGGGCGGTACCTGCCCAGCAGCATTCTTGGCAACATCCCCTCCTGAGGCTAGAGCTCTTTCAGCACATATATGGGCATGTGCCACATTTTCAACATATGTAAAGTCATAAACATTTTCCCCATCACCAATTATGAACTGTTCAATAATAAAACCAAAAAAAACTTTCAATACTTCAATAGATGAAAATCATGCTGCATGTGCACATCAGTAAATAAAATAAAAGTATGATGAGCATAGAAGTCTTGGTCCAGAATTAATTTTACTTGTAAATCAGAAATATCCACAATTTGCATTAATCAGCCAAAGGAACTTCATTAGACATTTTAAATATTGTGGAAACTACAGAAAACAATAAATTAGGAAGTGCAAATCTCCTCAGCATCAAAACTCTCTAGACATTTATTTCACATATTCATTCAAATTATGAAATTTTCTCGTCTTTCTTCTTTCTTTATGTAAAATTCAGATCCTCTTCAGTTTCAAGTTTAAGAGTATGAAACCTTTTATATGCAAGCAACCCAGCAATTCCAAAGTTAACACAGATCTCACCTTTTGTCCATGAACTATAAATCAGAAATTATTTTACATTTGAAGATGATTAGATTTTTATCCATTTCCTATTTTTGATATTGTTACAAGTTACAACAGGAGAAAAATGTTTAAATACACTAGAGATCTTGAATTAAGCAGTGTTGATCCTTAATAGCCATATCACATCACATATTGTAAACTCCGTTAGATATTGGTATGATACATGAATACACATATATACATGTTCCTTAAAAAAGTGAACTAGGAGTTTTCACCTTGGATTTTCCAGCCTTTGCTGCAGCTGCAAGAGATGGAATGAACAACCTATCACCAGGCCCAAATATACTGCTAGGACGCAGGCTACAAGTTAGGAGCCCGTCAGTGCCATTAGCCTTGAGGATCACCGCCTCAGCTTCAGCTTTAGTTGCTGTATATGAATCAAGCGGCTGAAACAGTTGAAGAGACCCGGGGTTCCATCAAATCCCACTTTAAAAACAAATGAACAAACCAGTAGTTCAGTACCTTGGCTGGATATGGCAGGGATTCATCTCCATTTAAAATTTCTTGCTTTCCATCAAAAACAACACTAGCAGAGCTTGTATAGATAAGCCTCTTCACCTTCAACTCAATACAAGCAGCAATAACATTGTTCGTCCCTGTAAATTATGATTAAAGAGAAACAAAAAAAACAAAACTCCTAGTAAAAATAATCTCTTCAAATGAAAAAAAAAAACACTGAACAAATAAATGTACCTAACACATTGACTGAATAGTGGAGCTGGTAGTTATTAACGGATGAATTAGGAGCCGCCATGTGAAAAACAACTTCGGCTCCTTCAATGACTACAAAAGTAAAATTGAACAAGATTTCAGCGCCGCAATCAATTTAGCGCCGATAGATAATTGAAAAAAAAATCAGACCTCTGAGAACTTGAGCCTTGTCGCGGAGATCGGCGGAAACATATATGGCGCGGCCGGATTTCAAGGCTTCTCCGAGAGGTCCGCCTTCCTCCTCCGCGCTAAGCTGAATAGCAGGCTCCAAATCAGCTATCCTAACTAAGAACATGTTGCTCCGAACCAGCATTTCGACCAAATGCCTGGCCGCGAAGCCCCTCCCTCCGGTGACGACGCACCACCTCTCCTCCGGCGACATGTTCAAGATTCTACGAGTAGAGAAAATAGTAGATCAAATTAAAGGGTTTGAAGTGAAGAAGCTTGAAATGGAAACAGTAAGTGCAGCTGCGAAGGCGATGGGATCTGGATTTGCAGAATATAAAGTAAGGTAGGTAGGCTGTTGCTATTGGAATCTTTTTTACCTGGGAGTGGTGGCGTGTACCGCTGCCGTCAACTGCTTTTAGACGAGATTTGGTAAGATTAGATCGGAGCCGCACTCTGAATAAAAGTGTACGCCTTTGCTTTTCGGTAGAAATTCAAACTAAATTAAAATGTTAAATTAAATTAAAAGTTACACGTGGAGTTCTAGAAGATAGGTGGTGTAATATTTGAAAATTGAATTAAATATGAGATTATTTTTAAGGTTTAGGAATGTACATAGGATGATTTGGAGCACCTCCGTGCATTAGGCCTTTTTATAACCATAACAAAACCACAATTATATCATAAAACAAAATCTACATAATTGTAACCGAACCACCAAACAATGATTCGTTGATCTTAATTTTTAAAGAAACTAAAAGAAGTGTGATTAATGGTTTGTTGACCTTCATTTCTACAAAAATAAAAAAATTGTAGATTGTGAATTCAATCTTCACAATTTACTAATTATCGAACAATGTATCTTATTTCTGATATATTTTGTGTTGAAATCAAACTACAATAAAAATTACAAATAAGAACAAAAGTAATGGAAAAGAAAATATTTGCTTAGAAGTGTTGATATTTAGACTTTAAACAGTACTTTGGTTCATTACAGCTAGTAAATTAGCGCATAATACTTTTTTAGAACTTTTTAAAGCCAGAGATGTCACGTGACCTTTAACACCAAGTTGGGGCACGTCCCATTTCTAATATAAACATGAGATTCTTCAATTAAAACAAGTCCCTTTCTCATTAAAGGCTATTTTTTTCAGTTATACTGTAGCTTCTCTTACTCCACTTAGGCACAAAACGTATTTAATTTTTTTGTGGTTTGAATAAAATCAGTATAAGAGTTCATAGAGATTGCTGTAATATTATAAGCTCTTATTTATCGGACAACTATACTAGGCCTTCAAAACACAAACTGATGGCACAAAAAACTTCATACCGACACTCAGTTTCAGGATGTGAAGCAAAGCTTAGTTGACTATTTACCTAACTCGTCAAATTTTAATTTTAATCTTTCTTTCTATAAATTACTGTTTTTGAAAAAGATCAGTATTGAACCCAAGACCTCTCATAATATGAAACAACTAAATAGCACCGTGTTTGCCGAGAATTATTTACGAAACTAATTTTTACAAGCGATCTAATCCTCTATCATAGCTTCGCAGCCAAAGACGATATGCCCCTCTTCTCTAAGCTTATGGAGCATAACAACTGCCGCTGAATCAAACGAGCTCTTCTTGTCCGGCCTAGCCTCGCCTCTGCACTCGATGGAGCCCTTATTTGACACGTGCAGTACGATTTTCGACGTGTAACTATTAAACCGCTCTATATTTTTGCCGCCTTCGTTGAAGTTTAGCGGGACTCTGTGGGATGAAAATCTTTGTTAGGATAGAGCTTCTTATTGATTACCATATAAAATATTGACTCGCGACAAGAGTGAATTGTGTGACCTTGACTTCTCTTCTAATGTGTCGAATGTAGGCATCGTCCAATGCAGTTTCCTACAGAGTTCGAAAAGCGTTTTTCTGGGTCCCCCTTTGCTCATATCGATCGACTCGACAACTGCACAAGTTTTTTTTATTTAAGAATATTTTAACTTCTATAAGTAAAGCATGGTTGTCAAATCGAGATTTGAATCGAAAATCGAAATCCCAATTTTATGAATCGTGAATCGAATAGTAAGATTCGAATCAATTCTTAAAATCATATCAAATAACAATGTTCAACTTAAATTAATACTAAATTTTAGTCAATACATACAATATTAATATTAAAAAACAAACCATATGAAATAACCATGTAACTAAAACTAAAACCTTATCAAATAAAATCATAATCAGTAATAATTAAATAATAATTTATCAAGAATATAACTTGATAAAAATTTGAAAAACATTAAGCATTTTGAATCGGCCGAATCGCATAGAAACGATTCCAACGATTCCGTCACAATTCCAAGCCTATTTTGATTCACCCCATTGATTCGTATCGATTGAAGGGTGAATCGATTCGAATTGTGAATTGTACGATTCTGATAACTATGAGGTAAAGGAACTTGAGCAGTTGAAAAATCAGAGGTGACAAATTACACTATTTCTAGTCAGCAACTCAGAGCATCAAATTAGAAGATGGAAATATACACATAAATGATACGTACCTAACGCATCGGGATTGGATCCGGCCTGAGTTTGCTTTTCGATTTTCTGCTTTTTCTGCTCTGGTGGCTCGTTTGTCGAGTCTAACAATGATGAATCATCATCACACCTAATATCTTGCTTCTTCCTCTTCTTTGTATCGCCCCAGGTGTATGTTATCCCTCTACTCTGTTTTGTTATGATAAAAATGAAAGCCGATGTTAACGATAGAAGAACAATAAGAAATGGCACAAGGGAGAGAAGAACAAACCTCGAGTTCTTTCAACAGCTGAAATGCGGCTTTCCCTTTTGCAGCTTTTGAGTTTCGGTCATATCCGTTTTGGACTAAAAGGGTATCATTCAGCTGCAGTCTAAGCTCAGCATGCACAGTCTCGTTCACGGTTGTACATTTTTCTTTCACGAAATAACCAAGAGAATCACATAATTCATTGAGCGTGCGCCACGGAGCCAGCTCGAGACTTTCAGGAGTCGCGAGAGGAGACAATAGCGGCTTTAGTACTTGCCACGTTTGATCAAGGTTAAACTTCGTATCAATTAACATAGCCCCCGCAATACTTTCTAGAAGATCTCCAAGAGCCTGTAGAAACACAGGAATTCTCAAAACACATAATTCAAATCCTGGAAGGAACCAAGTGCCAGTTTAGGATTGCTGTCACAGTTGTCGTCTCCAAAAGCTCCACTCACAAACTTTTAATAGAAACAATATTTTGGAATTGGACAAATGAATTTGACTCTTAATACTAATAATTAGGATACATCTGCTATTAATTTCCTGAGCTTTTCAGGACAGCAACCCGGGAAAGCTCTGAGAAAGCAATCCCAAACTGGCCCTAAATCTTTTAGTTTCGTTATTAGTTGAAGCGATAAAATTAAGCAACAGGTTAACAGCATAATAATTCACGGATTTACCTTGGGACCGCTTGGACCTTCAGCCGATTTTGTGACTTCATCAGATCCGCTAAAAGACTTCAGATATTCTGTTATCTGACTTAGAAGTGACGTGGAACTGTGTTGAAGATCCTCGTGAAGATTTCTTCGAACAACTACTTGAGCAAAATTTTCGTTACTGATACAAGCTGAACGCAAGTCTGTTAACTCTCCGGGATCGATTTTTGTGTAGGTCTGATATAGATGCCACGTAATGAGCAAGTCCAACAGAGCATCACCCAGAAATTCAAGCCTCTGCCAAAATTTGAAAAATTAGAATTGCTGTGTTTCCTATATCACTGGAATTTTAATAATTGCAAGAGACTTCTGAAGAAAATTTTCAAGGAGACGGCAAGGAAAAAAGATTGCCGGATTTTTGCAAGAAAAAAATTTTTCCTAGCAGCATCCAGAATTTCTTAAACTCAGACTTTTTCACTCGGAATAAAAATTTTTCCCAATCTTTGTGCCGACATTAGATATATGACACAAACATATCTACGTCATATATGTTGTGTTGCTTACAGCCACACAAAAATTACACGGTAACTAACCGAGCTGTAATTCATTTAAAAAATGTCAAAAGGAAAACATATAGAGGACAAATTCAATTAAGATTAGTACCTCGTAAGAATACCCAATTCCCTTTTCATGCATCGATGCATGTGTGACGGCCTCTTGTAAGAGAAACTTGGTAGAAAATGTATATCCAAGCTTCAGCTCTAGGCTCTTAAGCTCATTCTCTTTCGATTCATGAGATATTTGCGAAGCACTGCTAATGGCTTCATCTACCATTGAAGGATCAAAATTAACATCCATGCCAAGCCATTTCATCACATGAAGTGCAGCTTCCAGTCCTCCACTAACATAGTACGCACCTATCATGGCTTCTACACAATCCGAAATTGTTTTTGAACACATCCATCTGTGGCCCATGGAACAACACGAGACAAGCTTAACTTCAGGGTCCTTAGTTTGAAATTTGGCATCCAAAGGCACCTCTAAAGTATCGACACCGCATTTACAGGGGACATCGTTTGTTGGTTGTTGTCCAGGAGCGACCCATGAACGAGGAATGAATGCGTTATCTCTTATGTATTCCTGCCAAATGAAAAAAGCATACCATAAATTCATATAGATTAAAGAGCTAGTAGAGGAATATGGCGGTGAGCAATTCATCAGGAATTTTGAATGAAATCTGCAGACCAAAATCATAATGGGCTGCTTATATAAAGCTATACTGACTTGGTTAAGCTACTTCACAATATTTAATGGATTGAAAATACATACACTTCAATAAAGGAAAAAAAACTATTGCCTATTTGAAGCAATTGTATTAGAAATCAGATAGCTTCAATAGTAGAAAGGATTGTAGTAATTCATATTTTCAGATAAAGAATAGAATAATTTCCTATAAATTCAGCCTAAATGAACAAATTTGGAATTTTCATAAAATACCACAAAAAGATGAGAGGAAATCCAAATAAAGACGCATAAATGTGCAAATAGTTTGCAGAACAAAGAAATTTCATTGCAACTTAAGCCAAGTACCTGTAACTTGCGACTTATTCCAAATTTATGCAAGGTTGAATTGCAAATTTTCTGCATGCGCCGAGCAGTCAAATGACCCTCATGTTTCTTGGGATATCTCAGGAAAAGGTCGCAACTCACAGAATACTTTAAAACAGAATCCCCAAGCAACTCCAAACGCTCCATGGAAAATGTTTCACCAGCTCTCGGTGTTGTTAGAGCTTCCAATATCTGATGGAAAAAAAAGATTGTATTGCATGAATCAAAAGTGAATGACTTGTAAATATTACAACCCAATTAACTAATTTCTGATACCAACCAATGAGCTTGGGATATTAAAGTTGGGAACACCGCAGCCAATCTCTTTTCTTAGTTGACTGGCTAACATCAGAGACTCCAGGCGGTGCATTAAAGAAGGAAATAGATAAAATGATTTTAGCGTCTGGGCTGGAAGTTCAACACTGATTAACAGCTCAGGTGGCATGTGAGCAAATTCTCTGTGCTTGTCATTAGCCGCTTTCTTTTTGGACCCATCTAATCAATTAGATAAATATGTAAAAGATTAGGTATGCAGAGAACAACTGCATTGCTCTATCCACTTTGACAAATGTCTTTGGTCCATTAACAATGCATGCTAGTAGAGCAGTAGACAAAAGCAGCAAAGAAAATTTAGAAGGCAAACAAGAAAATAACTAAGCGAACTGGTAACTTTAGTTTCAACAATTTTCTTAAATCGATTTCATATTTCGCCTTTGTGAATTATAAACATTAGTTAATCAAACCAAAGTGATGATGCACTTAATATTCAGTCTGGTTAAATACCTTTCCATGTACACATTTTAACTTAATTTAACGACACTACATTTTTCAAAAAAGAGAAATATATTTTTTGTACATATTTGTTCAATAATTATCGTAAAGCTCTCCTTTTTCAAGTTTAATCTATTTATGACATTTAGACTTGAACTCTAGTTCATAAACTCAGCTGGGTCCAATTGATGATTATAAATAAACTTGAACTTGGAAATGTTAGATCACATGACTGGACTTGAAGGGAGTTCATTGTCAGTTGACTAATTGATTAAACCATGTTAAGTCACTTACATGTTATCACTTAACCATTGTGTCCATTTTTGGAAACCTGATAGATTAAACCTAGTCCATAAGAATCTCTAAACCTTAAAGCAAACATAAATTATAAGTAGTCCATATAAAAATATGTAAGTATGTTTTAATTTTGTTTACAGACTTAGATGTATAACTATTAGGTGATAAATACAAAAGTATATAAATGTTATAAGAAATATTAGTTAATTACAGCCCACGCCCACCTAATATATTGAAAAACTTCACATACACACACATAAACATATATAACATGCATGCAATCTCCATTTTAAAGCAATACTCAAGCATGCAAATCAACAAACCTTCATCATGGTTAGAAAGCAAGTTATGTGGCTTATGGCTCTGCTTTAGCAACAACAAAGGCTGTCCAGGATGCATTAACGTAATTTGATACCTAACGAGACAATAGTTTATTAAAGCCTATAAGGAAAACAGTTTCCAAGGGGTTAAAATATACAATAAAAAAAGAGAGAAATCATAAGAACCATTACTTGTTCTTGAAGTACTCAGCATACGAAGAAAACTTTGATGATTTACCACTGGCATTTTGCTCAAATGGACTCTCAGAAGATGTATCACTCATCACATTGAGAACAGAGTAAATCTTTCCCGTGTGAATTGCCACTACCACCATATTTTTCACCTGATCTACTTCAGCCAAAATATTAGCAAACTGGATTTTCTCTGTAACAGATGAACCACTTGTACAAAGTGATAATTGTTCCCTGTCAATATTACAATGCTCAGCGCCCAAGGAAGAATTCTTCTTAAAAAATTCAACAGCATTAGCGCAAGCATAAATTCCTGTCCAATTTATTTTCCAGGATTCCCCAGTTGAAGCACCAAGTGTCTCAAGTGGTAGCAGTAAATACGTGTTTGACGAGATCCAAAGTGAACTTGTTCCTTTCTGAAGCAAAAATTCTCTTGGTGAATTTAATCTTGATCCCTTAAACAATTTTCCGAATAATCCATTGAAAAATAGCTCATGGAAGCATTTTGCTTTTGCTATCTGATAAAGAAAAGAAACAATAGAGCATTCAAAAAAGAACATTCAGAGACAAGTTATACACAAAATCAAAAGCATATATTTTTACCATTTCACCATCTAATTGTATTTGTCCACCAGAAGAAATAGATGCTTTAACTGTCTTCCTGAGCAAGAAAAGATCCAGCTCAAAATTTCCCACATCATCATCAAGCTTTGATTCAGTTAGAAGAATGAATCCAGAGTAAGTATCACGGACAATACTACTGGAGAATTCAAACTTGTATGCATAAAAGGTGGCGCCATCAAGCTTCTCTCCCCATTTTCCAGATAGTGCCTGAATTTTAGTTGTTCCATGCAATTCCTTCCTTTTCGTAGTTCCTAGAAAATGTTAGTTTGAGAATTCAGAATAGATGTGCAAAAGGGATAGGCATGCAAAAACAAATTGCAACAAACAAGAAAAAATAAAGTACGTAGTCGTGCTTGAACAGCCATTGGCTCTATCTACTTTTCAGAATTTAAATCGCGGAGTATGTCAACATAATTAAATAGTCAAAGCTGCTTAAGCAATAATTAGCATACGTTCTTTTCCATGTCCAATTGAATTGTAATCTTAAAAGTAAAGAGTTTTTGTTTAATCAGCTTACATTATTGTTTAATTTATCTAGGCTAATGTCAATACAAAGAGTATTACACAGATCCTAATCCTACACATCTTATTATCCATCAAATGTCACCATAGTCTAGTGGCAAGAATAGGGATAAATTGGTCCAATATCAGTAGCATGTTCCCAAAGATGCTCAAATTGCTACCAACTTCAAATGAACACAACGTTGGCGTGCATAAATATACCTGCTCCTGCAGATTCTTTAGTTCCCAAAATACAATTACTCTCTATAGGCTCTTCGACTGTTGGTATTAGATGATCATCCAAGGCACCCATTTGATGTAGCTTCTTACAAGCTTCCAAACATGCAAGCTGCTTTGCCAAGTTTTGACTCCGACATAAAGGACTAACTATTGTCTGAAGAGCTGCACTGGCAGGTAACTTCATTGTACACTGGCATGACTTTTCGAAATGTTTGAACTCAAAAGTGGGCCTTGGTGTGTAGTACCTAATCAAATGGTACAGAGAATCAAAAGAAAAGTTTGTTTCTTCCCTAAATAGGTTAATAAGTGCACTAGTAAATATATATAAAAAGTTTTGCTTTGCATTTCTATACTTATCAGCAGGAAGCTTTCCACAATATCGGTAAATGAGGTTAACACTAGATTCGGCAGTAACGGATGCTCCAGTCACATCCACAGTATATGCTTCAGTTTTCCCAGATGTACAAGCTTTTGGATTCCAAACATAAGGGTCCCTATTTATAGCTGTATTAGTCATTAGCCATTCACTCCTGATGAACTCAAAAAGTTGATCTCTTTGTTCTGCGTTTCCCCTGCAGATATATACAAATTTATTCTCTTTACTAATTCATAGAAGCAAAAATCAATGAGAAAAAAAGATTAGACAATTTCAAACTTTTAACTTAAGTGAAATCTTAATGTTGCAACATCACTATAAAATCAACCTACCACCATGTTGGAACCCCACACTATTTGGCTATGAGCAAAAAATGCTCCTCATAAGATGAAGCAATTCTAACCTCAATGGGAACTTTTTGGGGTTATATTATATATGTGGATGCTTACATGCTATCAAAGCCATGTGCGCAATGTTGTGAGCAACCCCGATGATGGGGCATCCGATTGTAATCCACGCACCATAAAATTTAGGCGTGAGGGGGGTGTGTTGGATTCCCACATTGCTTGGCTATGAGCAAAAAATGCTCCTTATATTGATGAAACAATTCTAACCTCAATGAGTATCTTTTGGGGTTATATGTGGATGCTTACACACCAAAACAAACACTAAAAAGAAGCCAATCATGTATCTTAAAGCAAAGAGGTCATCACCTCTCAAGCATGATGACATATTGGGAATCATTCTGTCTAGCTCGTCCTCGAGATTGAACATAACAGCAGACAGTCTTTGGCAAATCAAAACATATTACATAAGAGCAGTTTGGCACATGAATTCCTTCCCTCAGCACATCAGTGGAAAATAATAGGTTAACCTACAGATGGGGTCTGTCCATCAGTTACAAACTTACAAGTAACTCAAACACCACAAGTTTATATCTAAGATTGTGTACCTTTCCAGAGGAAAACGATTCCAGTTTTTCCTTTTGAGATTTAGGTGTTAATGAATCAGCTGATGCATTTATTCCAGTAACGTATGAAACAGCGAGATGCCCTAATACTGCAACTTTCTTCACAAATCTTTCAATTACTTTAGCAGTAACAATTCTATCCACAAATATGAGGCACAGTATTTCCCTATCTTCTCTGCAACAAAGTAAGATGGAAAAAATGGGTAACCAATAACATTAAAAGAACAAACAACTTATTTATCATTACCCAAAAGATAGAAAAAGTTGAAGAAGCTCAAATAGCTTTGGAGACATGAGATCCATATTTACTGCCTGCAAGTAGTCAAACTGGTGATCCATGAAACAATCACTACCTGGGCAGAAACAAAGTAACTCCTTTAAGCAAAAATATCACATAGAGCACCAGTAACCAAACACAGCAATTGTTCTAACTGAACCAAGAAAAAATGGGCTGCAGAAAGATATTATGGCCAGGCAAACAAAAATTCTTTTACAATACTTTCTGGGAAATGCCAATTCTATAAAAAAAAAGGCTTAAGTCAATGTAGCCCCTGAACTTAAGGTTCCAGTCAGTGTAATAAGTGTTAAATTTTCACCAAATTCCCCATGTACACTAATTGCTTGGCTAATTAAGCATTTAAGCCAGCTTGTCACTCAATCCAGTGTTTTGAAAAATGCTGACACGAGTGAGTCACATTAGAGTTAAAGGCTGAAAAGGTCATTTTAGCTATATTAACCTTTAAGTACAAGTTCAAGGGTCAACTGGCACTTATATCTGACAAAAAAAGGTAAGGAATTAGGAATGTCTTGGAAATGCTACTATTTCAAGTTCCAACCTGCAAGTTGAAAGAAACTTAGGTTTCAAGATATGCATACAAAAATACCAACCAGTCCCAACTACTCACACAGTTTAAATATGTACAAACAAGATACAACATAAATCTTCAAAGAAACTCAAGGACATACCAAGCTTGTAACAAAAGGGGGAAATGGAAAAATGGACAATTTATCTCTAAGAATAAAAGCAATACAGAAGGCACAAATGAATACCATGTGGCAAAGATTCAGCTATTATGCTTAATGCTTCCTCAAGGAAATTTTTATGCATCATAGAAATTTCTTTATAAGTTTCACATTCATTAATGAAGTTGGATGCATTCTCGAGACAAACTTTGACAGCCTACAAGCAAAAAAGCGTTACAACCAAATGAGAATATTATTGTCAAGTAACCATTTATCTTGGTAGAGAGACCAACCAAAATCAGAGTTTAGTAAACATTGCAAGAAAAAAGTTGAGTTAACAATGAAACACCTCATAAGCACATATGAGGCCAAGATCTTCCATACAATTTAAAATTTTTGCATGGTCATTGCACAGTCGCTGTCGCATTGTTTTAATCTTTTCATCCACATCTTTGTAATTGTTTTTTGTTGATCCTTGCAGATTGAGCAATGCAGCATCAAACTGTCCATATAAACAAGAGTATCTCAACATCTTTTAGGAAAAAAGATGGTGAGCTTCTGCTAATTGTAACTTTACTAAAAATATATGTATTTAAACCATAGTAGTCAAAGGCGCGACTAGGCTCTCGGGCTAGCCCTTGCGCCTTTAGGGGTTTTAGGCTAATTTTTGCGCCTAGAGCGCCCCAAGGCGGCCAAAAAGCCCAAGGCGCGGCCTTGCGCCTTGAGTGCGCCTCAGCACCTTGACTACTATGATTTAAACTGTGTAACAATACCTTGGACAATGAGGATTCAAGCTTAGATTTCAAATCTGATATATTAAACTGCCCTTTGTCATAAAATCTGCATGTCTCTCTTGCAGAGGGAACATGTATATTCAATTCAGCCTTGTCTTCAATAGTATAAATCTGAATCAAGGGACAAGCAAGATGTGATGTCATAACTTAAACAAATGATCTATATATGGCAAGTCTAATTTGAGTCAAAGATACCTGGGAATCCAATAGGCTCTCAAGGTCTAAAAATTGATCCTCACAATCCATAGAAGAGGAGACACCTGGAATTTGATTAGTGAATGACAGGAAGAGCTTTAGCAACCATAAATTAGATAGTAAGAACAAAATGTAAGAGCCTCGGACGAAAATGTCTGGAAAGACAAAAATGTCAGGAATCTGGATATTGTCTCACTTGATAAGCCAGATAAACAGTTAAGTTGTCCAATATTCAACAAAATTTCAGTTCAAGAAACATCTCCTCGACAAAACAATTAATAGTATCTCAAGGTCAAATGCACAAAAAGCAATAACATTTTGTAAGTTGATTGTTGCATTATAAGATATGTTGTTAACCTTCAAAAATCTTCTCATTCTTAGTAAAATTATATGACAGTGAGCAACACAACCAACTAGCAGCAAGCAGCAATCATTCATTTGAATCAAACTAATGCATTGAAATCAAGAGCTAAATGAGAGGATCACAGATAGATATATAAGGATATAAAAATCCAGTAGTGTGGAGTAATTTTTATATCCATGTTTCTAGAATGATTCAGTCGAAACAAAATATGCCATTATAAAGGTAAAAGATACACCTTTTCTAGCAACAGGTGATGCAGTCATTCCAAATATCCTTGGCTTTTTAATTGATTTGTGGTAGAATTCCTGATCCTCAAATAGAATGTTATCTTATCATCATGAAATTTAAAAACATGAAAGGTGAAAATATATTTAGAAAGAGAGAAAACAAAAGAATCATAGAAATGAGAACTAACCTTCATAATTTTTGTGTAAGGGTGATTGCCAATAGCATGATGGCACTCGTCAATTACAACCAAGGATACCAAATCAAGATTCAAGAATGCCTTTCTCAAGGCATCCAATAGAATCTGAGGTGTCATCACTAATACCTACAAGTAACATGAATAATAATCTCTGAAATCAATATTACCCACTGGAATCCAATTTCCAACTTTTAAACATGTGTCACAATTTATAATCATGAAATATGATCGAATACTGCCCGTCAGAGGCATTTCATTTTCCTATTGTTACACTCCCTACATGATTGTTATATACCACCCAACAACCGAAACTTGAGATAGAACATAAAAGCTCCAGAATTTAAAGTGCTGATTTTATTTTCCAGAAATCACTGCAGTAACTAAACAGCCAGAAAAGTTCAAGAAAACAAACAAATACATGAACTATAGAGAGATAGTTCAGGTAAGGAGTCAAACTATGTCGAGTGTTAAGTACAAGGACAACTCATCTTACAAAAACTAATAAAAAAGAGGAACTAATATCCAGCAGCAACCTGTTCAGGCATGCAAAATTGGCTTGTATAAAAACCATCAATAGATGTAGCAGAAAACAAGGTTTCTATGAGCATCATGCATTTGAGTTGTTAATAAGTAAACTTACATCATGCTCAGCAAACTCTTTTTCCCATAATTGCAGAGTCCAGGTATCTACACCCTTAGATCCATAGTACTCTTCAACACCAAAATTTGTATGGGCTTTAATTATCTCACATTGCTACAAGGAGAAAATGATGCACATAAACCACTTAACTAGCCACATTGACAGGAAAACTACCAAAATTTGAAAAAAGGACAAATAAAACATGCCTGTTTAACGAGAATAACAGTCGGAGCTAGGAAAATAATCAATCTCTTCTCTCCACCAGACTTAATAGCTCGACCGATTTCTCTGATCAGCATTACCGCGATCATAGTCTTTCCGGCGCCCGTTTCTAGCACGGCGATAGTGTTTCTCACCATAGCCACATCAAAAACATCCTTCTGGTAACTGTACAAAAAATCAAAATCAAAATGCATACATACTACATTTTAATCACAAAAACTCACTAAAATCATATACCTTCTTGGAATAAAGTCCATAGCAGAAACGGAAGGAACTGGTTCTTGATCAGCAATATGGCCATTGAAGCTGGAATCCGTTGGCTGGCTCATATCAGTGAAGCTTCTCGGTAACAATTTGAGTTGTTAGTCTTGAACAAAAGATATTGGGAGGCTGAACGCAAGCTCCAGATGTTAGGGCCGGGGAAAATTGCTAGCAAATAGAAGAAAATTTTCAATCTCAAGTGTCAACAATAATTTAGGGTTTGAAAGTATTTGACAGAATTTTTCATCTTTAATTTTTTTTTTTTTGGTGCGATTATTCTATGGTCTGGTAAAGTGCAGGTTTCAGGTTGCAGCAGCAGCAGAAGCAGACCAGAGGAAGTTTGTCTGTTTGGGATCGATTTTCCAATTTGTCATTCGGGATAATGGGGGTGTTTCAAGGGCTAAATGGACAATGATTCTCCAAAATTAAAATTTGATATATTAGTAGAAATCACTCAACCTTAACATTAATTTAGTTTTAATATTTAGATTTAAATTCAATTTTCATCGGTAAAACTACATGAATAATAATTGAAAATTACAGTTAGGGATGTCAACGGGGCGGGTTCGATACGGGTAGTGCAACCCCAATTCCACATTCAATGCTTTTCGGATGCGAGTTCGGGAATTCCTCATTTATTATTTTCCCCACCTGCTCGGGTATCTACGGGTATCGGGTAATACAAACATTGTTTATTTCCATATTAAAATGATAAATTATTATTAGTGAAAAAAATATCATTTAAAATAATATTTTAAGCATCCATTAGATAGGGAATAAATAATATAGTTGATGTTATTCTTATAAAAAAAAGTTGCGGGTTTTCACAGGGAATTATTCGGGGGTAGGTCGGGGATCCCCAAGGGGCACGTATGGTTCTGTCCAAATCCGCCCACCTTTCCAACCTGATAGTTTAATTTTCTTCATTACCATCCCCGCGGATGAAAATTTTCGGATTTCTCCCCAAATCCATCAGTTCGAATACCACGTGTTTCGGATTATCCTCGTCTGACATCCCTATTTACAAATGTACAACCTTCTTAGAGAAATCTTTACCTCTTCAAGGTACTATTGTCTTTTTCATCAACTAGTTTGTAAGAACTTATAAACTCATTTGAAGGAGGATCACGCTTTTATGAAAAGTTGAAGTAGTAGCAAAAAAAATAGTGTTTTTATATAGTAAGATATGAATAAATAAAAAAAATATAGATGACTATTTTGGTGGAATTGGATTCGATGGAAATAAATAATTCGAAAAACCACTTGATTTGTGATCACTATTCTTTTGAGAAAAAAAATTAAGAATTGTACGATCGCGAATTGAGTCCCATGATCTGTTAATTTGTATAAAATACACTTTATTCGTTAAAAAATTTAATTCATAAGAATTATACTCCTTGTAAAATTCCCCTAGTTCTTGGTGTCGTAAAAAAGATTACATTTCTCATCCATTAAAAAACCAAAATTAAACATATTCATTGAGCTTCAGGCCGGTTGTAGTATATGGAGACCTTCAACGTGAAATCCATCTAAACCCATATTTGTCTGGTGAAATCCACCTTAATTGTTCACACTCAATGTCTGTATACCAAATTAATTAATTTTGTAGGTTAGTAGCTAACTTTCATGAAAATCATGATTAGCCTAATTAGTTTTTCTTTAACACATTTAATGCTTAAAGTCTAATTTGAACAATACACTATCAAGGGTATTTGCAAACCTGTTTTTACTTGGAAACTTTTATATTCAAGTCATAATTTAATTGCAACTGCTAAATACCATAATTTGAATTTCCTTGCAACTGATAATCGTCATCTTCAATCCCTCATTTTCGTGCCACAAGTATCTTTTCGTACCAACAAGGAGACATTCAGGAGAGATCACTAAGAAGTCCCGTTTTGTCAAAAGCTCGAACACATTGCGGCCAACAAAAAACACACGCTTGAAGAATTGTACTATCATGTAAATTTAACTCTATCAGTTACATCTGAGAATTCGTTTCACAAAAAAATAAGGTACAAAATTAACAAAATGCAAACATCAGACGATGTCCAACGCTGCTGCCAACCTGTTAAACCTTAATCATACACTTCTCTCTTCTCTTTACCTTCCTTAGTTTCTCCTACATTTTTTTTCTCATTTTTTTGTCCCACTTTCAACTACATGTACAGATACAAGGGGTGGATTTTGCACTATCAAAAAAACCTCCTATACCTCTCTCTCTTGTTTGTTTGTTCGTCTCAGTAGATGACTACTCGAAGTAGACCGGGCTGCGGTTCGGTGAAGTCCAGGCCCTCATCTTCGAGCAGGTATTGCTGTACAGCGACTGGTAGTCTTGCAGGTGTTCTAGAACCTCGGGTGTGATGACCTGTCCCGACACATATATATACCTGCAAGCGTTGGTCTGCAGCTCGAGCTGTGGTTCTCAGAACGCTTAGTTCGTGTTTTAGAACGTGAAGGGCTTCACTTACATGCAGACCATGGAGGTCTATCATGCGTTCATGTGCTCTCCCGTTTCCCGGCATCTCGATGCCACCCGAGTTCCTGCCAAGCGGGAAAAAAAATGTTTCTCAACACAGCAAAAGAAAATGCAAAAACTAAATTTGGGAAGTGGTGAATTTGTCAATTTCGGTAAATCTCAACCATTCATCTAGTTTTAACGGTTGATATGGGGTCCACAGTGGAATTAAGTCTGTATGGATAGATGGTTAAGATTTACTGAAATTTACAAATGTACCAATGTTGAAATTTAGAGAATCCTTCTCCCAAATGATAAAATATTAATATAAAAAAAGCATCAAGATTCTAAATGCCCATTTTCCCCCTGAAATTTCAAATGTTCTAAATAACCCTCCAAACTTGCAAAAAGTACACCAGCTTGCCACGTCAGTGCTACGTGTGAGCTTTTGGTTGGGGAGAGAAAAATGACATCTTGGAAAGTCAAACCAAATAGGAACTGACACGTGGTTATTTGCAAATTTAAGGGATTATTTGAAATTTTTAAAAGTTTAGGGTGGTAAATGGACGTCTAGAGACAAGCTCAAGGGTCCCAATGCATTCAGCCAAATAAAAATCTAAAAATTCCGTTTCCATCAGAATACTTAAGTTTTATAAATAATCACAGTCGTACTTTGGTTCTCCGTTTGTGAAGCGGGTACATAACTAAATCACTCCGTACTTGTGGTTTTACTAAAAACAAAGTACGCCACATGTAATTGAAGAAAAAATGAGTAGAAAAAGTAGACAATTACGGTAAAAGAAATGGATAGTGGAAGTTGAACAAACCTCAGCCGATATATAGAATCCTGAGCTTTCCCATGGGCTGCTTTCATGTGCATATTATGCAGCTGTCCTTTCACACTCAATTCCTTAGCTAAAGCCTTATTTCCAATAAGATAAGCTTGACGTGCCTGTTTCGAAGATGTAAAAACCATTCGATCTATTTAATGGCATTCCACCAGCGTGTCATTTGAGTACATAGCAGGCCTATTATTTTAACAAATGCTTATTTATCGCTAGGAACTCACAAATGCTTAATATAGTCTAAAACTCATCTTGGAAGCAAGTGTATTACTTAAATGGTCAACCAAGGAGCTAGTGAAATTTATTTAATTAAAAATAAGAATGAGATCAAATATTGAATTTTGCATATTTGCACAAGTCAAGTCCAATGTCTCTTACTAATATTGCAAGACCATGTACATTCTCCATAAAATGCAACAGTCCATAGGTTATAATTATATCATCACAAAACATATGATGTGAGAATTACCTGATCAAAATAGGCATTCCTTAATCGCGCATGATCACGAGCTTCTTCCCGCAACTCAGAATACATATTTGCTGCCATCCAATAGTGTTTTAAAGCAAATAATATGCATGCACAATGCAAGTCTCAGAAAAATAAAAAAATAATCGAATGCTAGGAGCTTTACTAAATAAGGAACATTACCCACGGCTTCCCCAGTTTCAAGCCATACAGGTGCTGCTCGAGAAGAATTGCGAATGTGCATTCTATCTGTATAAACACTTCTTCCATTTCCATTACTATAAGAGCTAGCTAAAACATGGGAACTTCTGCTTGAACCAATAGCAGAATCTCCAGAACCATTTCTCTCATACTTCCACATCCCAGAATCCTGAGATGCCATTTTTCTAACCGCTGAAGCAAAATCTGCAGATCCTGCTCTAGATGGGATAGAGGAACTGGACTTAAATTGAAGTAAGTTTTCTTTGTCTGGAGATAGATAAGGATTTCCGCTTTGCTGAAGCTCATCTCCAGCATATTTTGAAGGACTCTGAGTATCTGGCACAGGAAGTGCTGGGAAGTCCAAGGCGCTGAGATTGGGAGCTGAAACTGTCTTGACATTCATATTCTGATTGAAAACACCGTCAACTTGAAGCTACAATGAAAGATATTTTAACGGAAGAAGTGTAAATATATCAAACAGACAGAAGAATAATAGTCTACAAATAAACAGTTAAATAGGACTTCTTTACCAAAGTAAGTCATTATAGCATTATTCACCACATCCAGGCCAACATTTAAGCATCACCATAACATCTCAGCACATGTTTAGATGCTTTGCTAATTGCCCAATCAAAGTTTTCTTTTTGTTTCCCATTCTTTTTAGGCATAGGATGTGTGAGTAGAAATGAAATTCAAATGAGAAACCACAAACTTATTATATGTGACTTTGAAATTTCCTGATAAAGAAAAACAAGTATTGGGTTTCACAATTATGACCAATACCAGATAATGTATAATTCCCCCATCTCCAACCAAAAAATTAAATAAATACGGAAAGAAACCATTGAACAACTGCAATATATGAACAGCAGATTGGATTCAAAGACACCATATTTCAGCAACACAACCTCCAAGCTGCAAGATTTATACACGTGCATATGATTTGAATGAAAACAACTCGCTCATGTCAAAGGAGTTTACCTCAAGCTGAGTAAGCATCTCAATGGTAAGATTTAAGTCGCATCCATTTGCAAAATAAACTTCAGCGAGGCTTTCAGATGCAAACCCAGGGAACTGTGAAGCCAAAAACTCAAGAGGATTCATGTCCATCTCATCAACTATAGCATGTTCGCCTAACATGTCATTACCAAATCCATGTCTAGCATTCCCATTGTAAGGACGAACCTCTCTGCCATTGTCAAGAAGCTGATCACCGCTAACAACTTGCTCGTTCCAAGACTTGGATGGCAAATAACTCGTGGAAGTTGGATCAACTCCATAAGCAGCAGCAGCAGCAGCAGCATATCTCATCTTTTCACTGAAGATGTTACCATTTATATGGCGAGGAGAAGCTTCTTGTTGCTCAGTCAACATGTACCCACCACCTACAGGAGCAGCAAACTTTGGCATTTCGGTGCTTTCATGCAAAGACAAGCCTGCTAAAGATATCCCCTCAAGTGCCTTAGACTCGTCTTCACTCATGACCTTAAAATCGGGGGTGATATCGTCTGGGAGCTGGTGGCGCCAAAACTGATGTGCCTCTTCATCAGAAGCGTTAGAATTGGATGACTCTGATCGATTGAGTGCTGCTTTCCCTGAAGCCCCGGATGCTGTAAACCTTGCATTGGCAGCTGCTGCTGTACTTGGTGAACTTCCAGATGTTGATGACCTAAGTGAAAAGGGGACGAATTCTGCTGCATTCGGATTTAAAGCCGTTGACTTGTTAGCAATACTGAGCTTTATATTGGTTTGGGAGCTTTTCCTGGATAAGCTCATTTCTTTACCAGAATATAAAAAGAACTATACAAGCATAAAAGATGCTGACAGCAATTATGTCCTTGAGTTGAGACACGGCAAGTGTTATCCAAATCCTGCAAATGCATGTTCATAAGAGTACAATATAGCGAAGCGAACAAAAAAAGCTATATCTATAATCCATCACATGCTCACAATGATACAGCCTGGTCAAGTAGTTACAATAATGGCAATTGTCACATTCGTTCACGAAACTTACTATAAATTAACTGAAAATATCACTGTAAGACACAAGTACACACTGCAAATAAGCACTTGCTAAATTGTGTAACAAGAATAACAATATTGAATAAGGGAGTCATAATTAACACATATTGACCTTCGAAAACTCGATTTTAACAAGGAAATGAGCTCAAATGCACACTGAGTCACACAAACAGAACAATAAGCATACAACTACCAAGTAATACAAAGATAAAATATGATATTTTGGGGGAAACACAACATTAATCGCACAAAGACGCAAATTAAAGGAAAAAACACAAAAGTGACAAAGAAACCAGATTTTGCTAAATTAAGAGATTAAATTAAATCCATCCGAAACTAAAAAAGGCAAAGGATATTCCACATATAATTGCACCCAAAGAGAACAAATCGATAATTCGAAGCCATCAGCAGCACACCACACCACAGACACATCCAGGAAGAAAATTCAGCAATAGCAAAGGCAACAATTAACGAAAACAATCCAACACATAGGCAATAAAACCAGAACAAAAACCTCGAATTATTCACAAAACAGATTCACAGAGATCTCAGGAAAAACCATAAACAACTAATAAAAAAGTCAAACCGCGCACGGAAAAGCTGAAAGCAAAAAATTGATTTATAGAAATTAAGATCTACAAAGGAGAGAACAAAATATACCTTTTCGAAACAAATCGAATGGATCCATGGAAGAATTAAGAGTCAAGATCGAGAAAAAAATTAAAAAGAAAGAAACAAAGCAGAGAAAGAATTAGATACAGAATCAAAAGTAAAGCTGAATTGAGACTGAGTAAGGAGCTGAACAAAGTAATATGTATATGTATGTATATATCTGAGCTTTATCTATTATCTCAGAGCTCGCAATTTTCTTCTTTCTCGTTGTAGTTTTCTCTCTCTGTTGTTTGTTTGTTTGTTTGTATTGTTAGAGAAAAACCCTTTTCTGGCTATAGTAACACCACCACATAAATAATTAAATTAAATATAAAAATAGAAGTAAAATGAAAAGAAGAAAGCCAACCCTTCGCCACTTGATTAGACCCCACCTCTACAGTTGAATGATTTGGTTTAGTTGTTATTGCAAGTTGTTTGAGTCATTTAAATCTATTAATTATAGTTGTTGATGTTATTGGTTATAGGAATTCTGGATTGCCTACTCCTATGTATCATTGAAGAGAATTTTGGTGTGTAAATGGGTAATGAGAAATGAGAAATGAGAAAGGAAATGTTTAATGAATCATGAACTTTCTCATGGATCGATCAGATCTAGATCTTGATAAATGATTGTTATTTGTTGGGCCTTGAAAGAAACTGCCCGAGTTGATGGACGTTTACGGCCGGTATACATCTACGATCAATTATAAATAATTTTTTATTCACAAAATAGTTAAAACAATTGTAATTGAATTCTTATGCTCCCTCCGTCTACTAAATATTTTTTTTTATTGTCATTTTGTATTTCCAAGATGTTCTTTTCCAAGTTTTCCATTCTTGCTCCTATTAATTTGTTCAACTTCCAAGATAATTATATTCTAATGTCCAATAACAAGAGAAGATCATAGGTCAAATTGTTTTTATTGAACAAACTAATAGTCTTGAAAATTGAATAAGATATTTATGAAAGGGTAAACTAGTAAATTATCTCATTTGGTTAGTTGTTATCTTAAAAACTGTAAATTAATTAAAACGACAATATTTAATAAACGGAGGGAATAATTCTTTTTGGAAACACTAAAAGATAAGTTCTAAACATCCAATATTTTTGTGAGATTTTTTTAATAGAGTATTGATTAAGTAATGTTTGTGTTGCTCAATAACACGATTATTTAATTAATAAGTGGGAACTGAAAAAATCAATGAGACATAAACTTGTTTTTATGGCAAAGTCTACTTCAGCAATATTAACTACTTTTTTCTTGCTGTTGGGAAGGTTGGCTTCTTTCTAGTTCCATTTAGTTTTGGTGGGATTGGATTTGGACAGAAAATCTTGGAGAAAGCACCATATATATTGCGGGTATTTGGCGTGGCCAAATCATTTTGTATGGAATAGTAACCAATTCATAAATATATTGAAATAAATTCAATATCCATTCAGTGCAATTACTTTTATGTTAAAAATATGATGTACTCATCTTATTCTAAATGGTTTTAACTATTTAAAATGTTATAGTGATCAGCAAAACCATCATCAAACACCAATGCAATAGTTAAACGTAACAGACCCTTAATCTTGACATATGTTCTTATTGTGAATGACAAACAACAGCGATTGAGGTCTTAGCCTAGTGGCTAAGACGGAAGCTGCGGACTCTAGAGATCCCAGGTTCGAGTCACATCCGGGGCGGGTTGGGGATTTTCCTTTCCATTTAATGTAAATCAAATGAGGCAAATTTAAAAAAAAAAAAAAAAAATGACGAACAACAAAGGTAAGTGTTTTAGCTTTACCATATTCTCCTTCAACACATGATTGGTGTTTAGCTACATTAAGGCTTTGTCTTTTCAACTTATTCAAAAAGATAATTCAGTTCAATTTTAACATTTAGTATTAATTAAGTTTTACGGTTCAATTTTCTTAATTAATATTTATATTTTAAAATATTAAATAATAGCTAATAATATTTTAAAAATTAATAATTATTACTTTAATTAAAAGTTTTCTTTTATTGAAAGATTTCTTTTATTGAGTAAATTAAATTAATATTTTTATTATCGATTAAAATTAAAATAATGATAAGATATTGTTTTTAGTTATATAATAATAACAATAATAAAACCAACAAATTCCAAAAAAAAGGATATTAAAAAATACAAGTACAATAATAATTGTGATGACTTGTAACAATAATCTTAATAATTTTCATAATTTATTATTATTAATAATAATTTTATTATTTTAAAATATATGGATTATTGTTAAATATAATAATAATTAGGATAGTTGTAATAATAATTTTAATTATATTATAATTTGTTATATTAATAATCTTTATTGTAATATAATATTATCTAAAAATATAAGGATAATTGTTATTAATATATTAATAATTTAAAGTAGCGTATTATTAATTTAAAATATTATGTATTATTATTGTTATTATACTGATATTTTAAGATAATCTTGTTATTATTGAATATTGATGTAAATAATTATTTTTTAATTATTAAGTTTCAGGATTTTCAATTTCAATGTATTAAATTTCAGTTTAATTCATTATTTTTTATTTGAAATGAAAATAACAGAATTTATATAGATGAAAGGTAATAGGCTTAATGGCAGAGTCAATGTATTTGATGGAGTAAAAATTCATAATAGTAAGAATTCAAAAACAAGTCCCTTTACTCATGTTGTTTCTATTTGTCAGGTTGCAAAAAAAACAAAAGCGAAAATTTATATGTAAAATCAGTTCAACTTTATTCCAGAATTATGAGGTTTTTTATTAATTTTATTAATTATGGATTTGAACTACATTTCTTGATTCTTCAATGTGATAACTAGACCAAATTTCAGAGATTAAATTAGTTTAACTTTAACTATCAAGTTTACCATTCTCATCAGAAAAATTGTTAAATTCAATCAAAAATAGAAAATTTGGCATGTCTTTTCCAAAACTATACATATAAACTACTTGAATAAAATTTTGAACTTAATATAATTTAGATTGTGTATATAATATGTTAACAAGTTGAGTTGAACTCGTGTATGACCAGCTTAAAAATGACAAAGATTGAACTCAATTTGATTTAAAACTCGCCAAATTTTAAATTTTTTATGTTGATTATAAACCCTTGGCAAGCTCACTCGAATTCGCTAGCTTGACAAGCCTACAAATTGGATCCAAACTCTACCAACATTAATTGCTTATTTTATTGTTTTTATCTTGTATTATATAAATTCTATAACCATTCGCAGCACGTACAAGATTTAAAATTATTAATGTATAGCAATTATAGTTTGCGTGTTATTAGTTTTTGGTGTAAAATAATATATAGTTTTTGCTTGCACGTGGTCATTGTATACAAGTGTAGATTCATTGCAACAATTTTATCGATGGCCTGGCATCATCTGAATATGATTAGGGCATCTTCAACTCCACTTCAAAAGTGGAGTTTGGAGTTGAAAATGAGGTGGAGTTGCTCCAACCCCATTTCATTTCCAGTTTCAAATTCTAAAGCGTGAACAGTGTCATTTCAAATTTGAAGTGACGCTGTTCACAACTTTAAAATATTTATTTTTTTATTTTTTAAAAAATTCTTGTACTTTGAATATATGTTTAGAATGATAATGTTATTTAATTTATAAAAAATTTCTTTTATTTTATTTTAAAAAAAATTATGATTACTTTTATAGTTGTGGTTTTAAAGTTTGAAGTGAAAAATGAAGTGCAGGGTTGGAAAAAAACACTGTAGCAACTTTAAATTATAAAGTAAAATGGAGTTCGAAGTGAAAATTGTAGATGTAGGGTTGGAGATACCCTTAGAGATGTTCATTTATCTTTTTAAGGCATTCAAGTTAATGTAATATCGTTCCAGATCTGCAAAATTGGTTGTCTTGTGTTGTTTAGCATGTCAAAATTCTTTTTTTAAGGAATTTGGTAATCGAATATCAGATCTCCACTTCTTGTTCCACTTTGTGAAGGGGTGTCATCACCAAACCAAAGTTCGGTGGCTATGAATCTACAATGATATGAGATAAAGATTAAGCAAATATTGCATATTTGATATTGTCATTTAATTTTCTTTATGTTGACATCTTGTCCTTGTAACAAGTGTTTTTTGGTATATCCAATTGTAGTGAGATTGTGTTTTAATGAATATGATTGATAATTTATTAGATTTATTTGGTATTTATCGTTTGTAAAAAAAATTATTCCAACTTACTTGCAATCTGCCAAGTCAAACGTTAAGAAATTCAATTTGATTCGTAACAATCAAACCAGGCTTTTATCGAGTTGACATTGCAAACCATCTGCCACGTCAACACCTCTTACATTACCTTTGTACTGGTTTATATCGGATTATACCACCATGCTCACGGTTTATATCAATTAATATAGTTTGATTAGAAAAGGAAAATCTTTGGAACATTCCCAAATATTCGTTAGATTCGGTAGAAACAATTTATTCATGGAGAGGAATATTCCCCGCTTCGAAATATAGTATTCCATTAAGTTATTTGACTGACGTTTTAGAATGCAATTGGGTATCATCTCATCCTCACCATAAGAGAGATTATGCAGCACCGCATGGTATAATAAGATCGAATCAGGTATGACTTATGAGACAAAAAAAAAGAATTCTATAGTCATGTGCAGATCACGCTTTCATAAAATGTTTTGGAAAAAGGTCTTAATTAATTTATTTTATGGATTTAAATGAAAAAATACAACAATTGAAAACACTTCTCTTTGCATAAAAAAACCACTTCTCTTTGTAAATACCAAATGACATGTTTAGTATTTTTTTCCGAACGAAAATCGATTAAAGAAATGGATTTTCATTTCAATTTACTTCATAGTTTTCGACCAAATTTCTCTTGCTATTCAGGCAAAAGAAAATCATAATATGCAAGTGGATTCAAAGTTAGAATAAGGGCATGGTTGTGAATCCAAACCCTACTGTCAACAAAATTTGATAAAAGAATGTCTGGTATTATTAAAAGAAAGTTAGAAAATGATTGGTACAAAGAAAGATAAAATATATGAATTGGAAGCGTACAAGAATTTACATGTGCAGCTCTAAAAAAAATCTTGTATACAAAATAAATTGAATTTTCATGAAATATGTTTCCAAACATATTGATTATATTTTGTTATATAATTAAATTTTACACACTCTATTTTTAAAAATTAAAATACATTAAATTCAAAAGCTGTTAAAGTTGTAAATTAAATAATTTCAACTCAACCATCTACTGAAATTTAAATAATTAAGATTTATTATACATTATGAACTCTAAACATAATTAAAATGTAATCTCGATGGTAGGTACAGTCATTTTCATTATTGCTAGCTAGCAAACTCCATTGCTCTGCCCTACCAATTCAATTCCATATTTCCTTCTTCCATTATCACTTCTTCTCTTTATTCAGATCGCACACGGAACTTTGTGTTCTTATGCTCTGATTCTAATAAAGAAGCGCTGAGAAAAGGCTCAATTCACGCACTTGTGAAGTTTTCTTTCAAGCTCTGTGCGTATTGATGTCAGCGATTCTGAATTTACTCGAAGAGAAAGTTGAAGAACGTGAATGGGAGAAAGAGAGATAAAAAACAGCATTCGTCCTGAATAATCTCTTTTTATTTGTTTGTTCGTTTTGATTTTCCGTTTTCTGCCTTTTTCAATCAACAATCAATTGGCTATTTTAGATATTCGAGTGATCTGAGGAACCGGCGCGTTTAATAGTTTCAATTTTGAATTTCAAAGTTTCAGTTTCAATTACAGTTTCCAGACTGAAATTCGATGATAATGGCCGCCAAGGAGACAATCGATGCACCTAATGCAGCCAAGACGCCGACGCTAGCTGCGGCTACCGGTGAGGTAGCAAAATGCGACTGTTGTGGTTTGACGGAGGAGTGTACGGCGGCGTATATTGCTCGCGTTCGTGAAAGGTACGGGGGCCGCTGGATATGCGGACTCTGCGGCGAGGCGATCAAGGACGAGAGTAACAGATCGCGGAAGAATATTAGTACGGCGGAAGCATTTGAACGGCACATGAAATTTCACGAACAATTCAAGTCATCCACTCCTCCATCCAATTCTACCGAGAGTTTGATTTCTGCCATAAAAAATCTGCTCCAGCGAAGCTTGAACTCGCCGAAGAGGAAGAAGAAGGGATCGATTTTTCCGTCTTCATCTTCCTCCTCATCTTCATCACTATAAGATGGTATGATCTCATGACTCAACCTCGCTAATTTAATAACTTTCAGTTAATTTAGCTTTATTAGCAGATTCTAATATTTCATTTAGGGATTCAATCATATCAAAGAGATTTTATGATGGTTTCTGTGTGATTTAGGAATGGATGTATGCAAATAATGATTTGCCTTGAAAAGGCACTCAGCTTGATGATATACAGTTATTCACAGGCATCGATTTTAGATACCGAAATAGTTCGTCCAAAATTTTCGGGTATGTATCCGTAACCTGTAAAATGATCCAGTGAACTTCAAAAACATGTTATATATTTTCACTCATTCTTAAAAACATGTTTTGTGAATAATTTTTTCTATAAACTTGCCGTGTAATTTGTAATCATTAGTAAAAAAGGCGGGAAAATATATTTTTTCCATAAAAAATAGTAGTGTTGGCATTTCATTCAATTTTATATTCGTATAATTTAATCATATTATTTAAGAATTATATATATTAAAATTTGAGTAATTTTAGAAAATTTTCATCTTTTTAAGTTATCATCACATTTAAATTTAAAAAATTTGCGCTTCTAAAAAAATATAAATTTTATTACCAATGTGTATTGTATTTTATTAATTAAGCTTAAAAAATGCATCTATTTTAAGATCGATAAAATTACCTCTATTTATGATATAATTAAAAACCTAAAATTCTTTTTCTGGTAACGGTTACAAACCACATGACATCTTATTCTAAAACAATTATAAGATATATTTTTAAAAATGAGTGAATCTACAAAACCTATTTTTGAAGTTTACCAAAGTAAAAATAACCAAGTTCACTATGATTTGTGATCCATACAAGTAGGGTCTATCTCTTCAACTTCTGAAACCGGAACTGAACTTAACTGAACTTAACTTAACTTAACTTAACTTAACTGAACTGAACTTAAATTAATGGATCTGAATTGAACTTAGCTTAACGTAACTTAACTTAACGAACCTGAACTTAATTGAACTTAATAATAAATAATTATTAAAATAATAGTAAAACCCATTAATTATAAAAATAAATAAATTATTAATAATCATTACAAATAATATTATTAATAATTACCTATGTAAAATAATTAATAAAATAATTTTAATACCATTAATAATAAAAAAATGTATAATACGTAAATTCATTTAATTAAAATTTTGTTATTCAAATAATAATTATTGTTACAATTACGCGTGAGTTAATAATAATTATTATAATATATTGTAGTTTGGATTCAAATTATCATTTATTATTGAATTACAAAAATGTAATAGTTGTTTTAATTAATAAATATTTTTATTTATTATTCCATATCATTTTTTCTAATTAATTAATACCATGATTATAAATAAAAATATTATTATATTATAGTTACATTAATACTATTATTATATAGTAATTATCACTATTTAAAAATTATTTTTACTATATTTATAATCAATATTAATTACATTAAATAA